>JAPDSC010119411.1:0-31389 GCA_026290005.1 Latrodectus geometricus
ATGTGGGTATATGTATATTGATATGCATTTTTAATTTATTATTTATCTTTTATAAAAATATATCTATGAAATATTCCATAATATATTTATAGAAATTTATCCTTTGATAAATAATTTATTTTGATTAAGTTTAAAGTCTAAATATTTATAATATAGTATTAAATGTAAGTTTATATCTGTAAAATGATTACCTGTAAAAATTCATAATATATGAAATACATAGAAAATTCACTGAAAAAAGGGTAAAAATTAGAAACATATTTTTTATGAATATATTATATTTATTAAGATTAGTTTTGATATTTTGAGTAATTTTAGATTATATGGTATACTTTTTATATGGGTATTTGTATATTGATATTATTTTTTAATTTATTATTTATCACTCATAAAAAAAATATGTATGAAACATTCCATACAAATACTTCCATAATATATTTATAGTAATTTAAAATTTGATCAATAATTTATTTAGATTTTATTTTGATTAAATTTAGAGTCTAAGCATTTATAATATAGTATTAATTGCAAATTTATATGTTGGAGATTTTATCAATATACAATTTATATTTGTAAAAAAAGAGGTATATATTCAATACAAATATTTATAAAACATTAATTTATTGTTAATTTATGCTTAGATAATACTTTAAATCGACCAGAATTTAGGTTCGTACTCAGTTATTTACTTATTTATAAATATACTGGATTTCTTTCAAAATTTTTGTAACCTTATAGTTTACAGATAAAATATTAATAGATTTAAAGGTAATAATTCTGATTTCTTAGATTTATTCCATATTTAATACTTCTTGAACTACAGCTTCATTTTATTTAGTGTTGAATCGGGCTAAACCCATTACCTTTCGTAGTACCTACAAATGGAAAAAGTGTACCTTGATTCCAGGAAAAATGAGCAATTTGAAAAAAATACCAGTGGTTTGTTTTCCTAGATTTGCTCAAAAATCTATATTTGAGATCACATTTCCTACCAGGAAATGGGATCTCCAATAGAAAGTAGCTCAAAAATAAAATAAAATAAAGTATGGAACAATTAAAAATAATATTTATTTACAAAATTATTAAATATTGAAGTCGAAATTATTTTATTCGTCTTCCAGTACATTTCCTATCGGCGACGTATTTGGAAAAGTGTAAATGCATACGCTGCAAAGGGCATAAGCAATACTTTTTTCAAAAATGAAAGAAGTTAATAAATATATATATATATATATATATATATATATATATATATATATATATATATATATATATATATATATATATATATATATATATATATATATACTGTGGAGATGTAAACTGATAGGGAAGTCCGATACAGTAAATATTTTTTCTGTACTCCCAGAAGTTATGCATAGATGACAATTTTAAGGAGAGGGAGGGAGACACACACGCGCGCATCATTCTTGAAGCGAAAAAAGTTATTGAGCTGAATGTTAAATTGGTTACATGGTGTCCTAACTGTTTTCCAGTACGTACAAATCTGATTTAATTTCAGTTTTAATTAATTACGAAAGTTGTAATAAAAGTTTAGAAATAAAACAGCTTTTCTTTTGATTTAATCAAAAACGCCTTGATCTTGATATAATTTTCGTGATGTACCAAAGAATTGATAAAGAAGTGAAGATGAGGCGATTGATCAATTGATTTTCTCAAATTGGGTCTTCAAGTCTGAGAAAAGTCTACTAAGCATTGATAACTTTCTGAAGCGATGATCGAGCAGAAAATAACAATAAGTAGACACGAATTATACATTGTTAATGATTACCTTGTTTATTTATAGCAACTTCGTCTACTTTTGATTATACTGATTACAGTCATTGATATGTTGATAGTTTATTTGGTATTGATAGCTAAATATAATATCTTGTTGGAATGCATTCCACTATAAAATCTTGAAACCTGATAGACAAGCATCCCAATGGAACAATCCGGAATATTTTCTTTATCAATATTTACTTCTGGAACATAAATAAGCAGCCGTCAACCCAAAGTTCTTGATCGGTCTGGTTTCGGTTCTGATTCATATCGCTATTCTGTTATTAATATTGCATTTTTTTCCTTCCCTGTCTGAAAATTGACATATTTTTAGGCTTTAAAGAACCGTACTGCATCACTGAACAAAGTTCAAATCTGAAATCTGATGACGATAAAATAAAAGCTTGTGTCAACAAAATCTAGTTAGAACTTACTCTTTGTAGACAATCTCTCTGTTAACATACAGTAAAATATGCTGTAACAAATTTTTAAGCATCAAGAATCGTCTATATATTCGATTAAAATACTTTTTATCAAATATTTTTCATTAACAGTTTCTGTTTGATCGTTAAAATTTAATCTGAACATTTGATTTAAATGTTTTAAATCGAATTAAATTATTTTCAATCGAAACATTTGATTAAAATATTTGTAATAGTTTAAGTAGAATTAAAACAATTTTAATCGAATTATTCGATTAAATTATATTAAATCGATAATTAATGATAAAAATGAAATCAAATATAAGGAATAATAACAAACATTAATAATAAAAATGAAATAAAAATTGAGTAATAACAAATAAAAACATTGGTCATATTTGTTAATGCTCTTATTAAGTGTTTGGCCATAAATTTTGGCGTAAAAGATTCTCAAAGCATCGTGTGTTAGTAAGCATTCTTTTCTTTGTCTTTCTGAAATGGTAGGTACCATTTGGTACTAAATAGCTGCTGTTCTACAAAACTGCAATCGAGTTTTTCTTGTATTTTTTTAAATATTAAAGATAAAACCCCTTGCTTCCCAGTTCTACCGCTAGGGGCGCTGCAAATCGTCTTCTCTTGTAAACACAAAATCACTTTTCTATACTTTGGCTTATGTCATTGCAAGAGAACAAAATTAAGGAAATGAGAAATTAATCCCTCAATTTTCATATTCTTCACATATTCACTACATATTAATTAAAATAAATATAATTTTCATTCGTGAAAAACAAAATCTGTACATTTTTTTTTATTATTGTAACACATTTATGACAATAATGTTATTGGTCAAATTATTTAATAACAAATGTCTTCAAGTGACTTATTTTTCGCAACATTTAAAAAAAAAATTTGATTATTTCCGAAGAATGTTTTTAAAATAACATTTTTTTGTTTAGTAAAATTATTTTAATTCATTTTTAAATTGAATGTTTTTTATGAGAGAAAAATTCAATTTACATTACTGAGCAAATAAAAGAAATTGAATTTCAATTCACAACGATTTCGAAATAAATCAAACCCTTTTATTTTTAACACGCGAATGAAAATTTGCATTTGTTTTCTTATACTTGTTATTTCACTTTGTTGTCATAGGAAGTTTTCATTTTTTATACAAAAAGAATATACGAGGAAAAAAAATAATAAAAGGTTGGCATTTAGCCAGTGTAATAAAAGGTGGTTGGTAGAAAAGACTTTGCTAATCAATACTTCAAGCATGACGTAGGCCTTCAGCCCTTATTCGGTAAATAAAAAGGTTACCGCCTTTTCCGTGTTGTCCAAATGTGAACAATCACTTGTGATAATAGCAGCATATAGCAGTTGAATAATTATAATTCTCTTGTATTATCGTGCTTAGATATATGTAGGTGTAACAATTTCCAGAGTCATTTATCCGTTCACACAGAATGCCCTGATTGTTTTAATGATCAAGAATTCCTTACATAAAGGTGGCAACATTAAAGAACTTTTTTTTAACCATATTTCGCAGCAAACGATAATATTCTTTAGGTTCAAAAGTATAAAAGTTTGATTTAATTAAGGTCTAGCTAATAGTGAAAAAAAAAAGCTTCTAGAATTTCTCATTTAAAATTGGCAACATTAAATGATAAAAATAACTATTAATCACGGATGAAAGCAAATGATGTTATTCTCCATGTTTGAAAAAATAAGTATTTGATAGGATTAATGCGTTCACATTATTTATTGCAAAAAATGAAAAAAAAAATAATAATCGGTATTTTATTTTTAATTATGCATAATACTTCTGCGTGTTACGAAAGATTAAAAATTTTAATTTTTAAACTATTTTTTTAGTATAACCTATATAACGAATGATTCATGATATAGCTCTAATCCAATTATTAGAGCAATATCACGAAACTAAGTAAATAAAATAGTGGTTTGAAATTAATCATAATTTTTCGAATGTTGTGTTTTAAAAAGAAGCAGAAGGTAATCAATATTTAAGTTCTAAATTACAATGATCTAAAAATTAACGATGTAAAATTAGCATTCAAATATTTCTTCATTTCGATTTTATTTTTTATTATTATTTATTTACTGTATCAATATTTTAAATGAATTTTTTCGTTTATATGAGAAACTGTAAAATAATTTCACATTGAATTTATGATTACATAATTATTTTTTAACTAAATCAAACTGATGGATAAATATACAGGAGAATTGTAATCTTTAAGCAATTTTCAACAGAAATATTAAGGAAAAAATTAGGTTTATAAATATGTAGCATTCGTTTTGTTTAGAGCTGCAATGTAATGGAAAAAGATTTGTAAATTTTTACAATGATTGAAATTATTCATTGAAATCAAGATTAATGACTCACTATGAAGGTGAAAAAATGGTAAAATAAACTCACACACAGTAACAAAAGTTTAAACTTTCTCCATTTTTTTTTCCTAGTGATGAGAAAATCCGGGTATAGAACCAGGGTCACATGTTGTTGGAATGACGTGTGAATTAAAAATGTTTAAAACAAAAGTCTAAATTTAGAAATTAACATTTCCAAATTCATTTTGAAATTTATCTAATATTTACAGAAAATTGATTTAGAAATTGTGCTAATATTTAATTTAATCATTTTCTTTTTCCTACAATTAGATGTTTTTTTATTGCTTTTCTTTAGAAATCAATGTACCGAAAGAAAGATAAATGTTTTTTCCTACTTTTAAAACAGTAATAAATAGAGCGCAGAAGTATTTTTGTTTTTTTTTTTTATGGATTTTTCAGTTAAAATTTGGAAAACTATATTTTTTTCAACTGCTTGCAATTATCGAATAAGCTCACATTCAGACGATTTAGTGTAAAATTAGAAGCTGTAACTCATGTAATAGGCGCAAACATCACTGAATTGGCGCAACGATTTCAATTACGAAGCGCAACGAGTCGGAAGAAATGACGGGTTGATAACTTTAATTAGATTAAATGTTATGGTGTGTCCTCAGTTTCTCTTGAAAGAAAAACTCGTTTGCATCTTATTTAAGAAAAAAAGAACAAATACGTTTCATCCGAAAAAATCCTAGAAAATAATTTTGAGAGAAATGAAAACCTCATGCTAACATTTATATCCTTTTACCCCCTTGCATGTTTAGTTTTTTTTATGTTAATCATTTAAGTAAATTTTTAGTTTCATTTAAGTCATTTTAAGTAAATTTTTTTTATTTGGCACAAATAATTTCGTGTTTGGTGGTTAGAATATACGCAATTACATTAAATCTAATAAATTAATAAACTTATATGAACAAATATGAAATAAAATCCTTGTTATATATAATTGTATTGATCACATCCTATTTGCAGATAATAGTTTTTTTATTTTTTTTTTTCAAACAAATAAAATATTTAGCACTTTTATATTAATTGTAAGCATTTGCTTATGAGATTTGTTATTTTACTTATTTATTTATTTTTATTTTAATAAAATAGACAAATATTTACCGTTTTCATATAAAAGGAATGGCATGTATAGTGAATATTTATTTCAAGTGAAAATAATTGTTTTGTGCACATGGAATTTGCATATCCTTTTTATTTTATTTTTTTTAAATAAATATGATTATTACTTTTTAACTGCATGTATTTGTGCGGTTCGTTGTTTTGATATTTTATTTAAGTATTGATTTTTTTTTGTTTTCAAAATATTTGTACGAAATTCACAAATATTATATATATATATATATATATATATATATATATATATATATATATATATATATATATATGAATATGGAATTATATTTCTCAAGCATGTGGTAAATACCAAATTAACGAAAATTTTTGTGAGATCCAGATTAAAGTAAAATATTATTTGGTACTTGATATATTTTGTATGTATTTTGCTTTAAACTGACATTTTATTTTATCTCTCATAGCAAAAGTTTGTAGTATAGAAAAATTGTAAAATTGCCTATTCATGCAGAATGTCATCTTCAAACACGTTTGGAGACAAAAAGTCACCAATTTTTGTCAGGCGGCAGCCTGAAATCTGTTTTCGCAAACACTTTGACGTGGTTCGAAAATTTTTATCCTATAAGACTGCATTTAGTGAAATTTTGATCGTTGTCCATTGTACAATTTGGCGAGTTTATAACTTGCCTATCAAAAGGGAATCATGGAATTTTTTCTATAACATCACATCGTTTTATAAGATCATCATATAAAATTACGCCAAACACTTCATCTGATTTGAAGATTCCATCAGAAGTTATACTTATAAAAAAGCATTTTCCTCATAATATTTGATAAATTGTATTCAGAAAATAAAATACAATTTTCATCACAGGGATATTTATTCGTTTTTAAAACATTCTGTAGGTTTTTACATTGTCTATCTTGGATCGGGTTATAGAATCATGGTACCAAAATATATTTTGTACTTGTATATTACAAAACTCCCGAGGTTAATCGCCAAAAAATACAATCCATTTCCTTCCAAAGTAACTGTTGAATTTGAATATGAAGTCATTTTATTATAAGTATAATAAAAGTTACATGCTACTTAAAATAATATAAATTGTCAAAATGTACTTATGTATTATCAAGTCGACAACTTTAGCCAAAAATTTTGTCACAAAATGTTGTAAGTGTCAATATATTTTAATGTATATGAGGAACAAGTATTATACAAGAAAAAAGTTTTAAAATCAATTCACACACATACTAGGTCAACAATTTTTTTTTCTTATATTAATACTCAGTTACTTTTTACTAAAATTCGCACTGTCCATTCGTGAAGCAAGGATTGATACATAAGTCCAGTTCGTTTCTTTATTTCAGTGCTTTGATTATATATGCTTCAATGAGATTCGATCTGAAAACATCAGGACTTTACGCCGACTGTCTACCAACTTCTCCATTACAAGACAAATATTTAATTTCACAATGTTGCATACATTTCTTTATAAGTAATTTTCATTCATTTTTTTAAAATTAGAAATAATTCTCCCCCTTTATCACATGCTCACTTTCCATTTCTCTCACTAATTCATTTAAAAACCACAAAGTTCAATTTACAAAGGAAATAATAAACTCATTTACAAGATAATAAAAATAAATAAATTTAACAATGTAAGAAATGTAAATATAGTAACAATGTAGATTCCAATAGATGGCGCCACTAAATAATAGTATATTTTTTCCTCTCTTATGAAACTAAAATTAATTAACTAAATTTTATTTATAATTAGTTAATTAGAGCATTAGCTTATAATTAACTAATTATCAGCTAACTCGATTTTTTCAATTCCTATTATTAGTTCATATCTTGTTTTAATTTTACATTCTTAATGAAATGCCTTTTATTCAACCATTAAAATTTAAACATTTTTAAACTTGTAGTGGATGACACTCAATGTTAGCAGAGTTTTTTTTTTAAATATTACTTAATATCTGAAAATTTTTAATGGTTTATAGCACTTGAGAAGTCTATAATTATTAAAACCCAATGTAGGATAAGTAAAAAAAAGAAAATGTGCTCTATTCGTATGTTTCAGATCATATTGTGTTTCAGATCATATTCAGATCAGTTGTAAAATATTTAATTTACAATATTTTTAAATTTGGTTTTATTTTCAAATAAACTATGTCACAATATTTTAATCGTTATGTTCTAGTTTTTGTTTCATTATACTTAAATATTCATTAAAAAATATATGAAATGATTTGGCGTCAATTTGGCGATATTTGTGCCAACTTTTTTGGCTAACTGGGTTTTACAGAATGAACTTTTATTTTGAAACTTTTTGCACTTTAACTTTCATAATATCATTTGCATTCAAATATATATAGATAAATGATATTTTTGCAACATAGTTCACAAAAATATCATTTATTAAGTTATATTAAGCATTAAATATATTAAGGTTTCATATCAGGCTGGCCAAAAAGTACTTTTGTAATTCTTTTAATTTCTGTTGGAATGTATTAAAGTGGTATTAAAGATTGCTATAAGAGGAATCTCTCAAAAATAAAAATACATTTCATTTTCTATAATTTCATTTTTAAAAAAAAAATTAAAATTTTTATGTTTCCAAAGGAACGGAATAATTAAATAACAATAATTTTTAAAAAAATTTTTTTCGTGTGTTACATTACGACAAATATACTATCGGAGGCTATATATTCCTGATAATATTATCGGATGTCACAAATATGTTCATATATTACACGGTACCAATTTGGGCTATAGTTAAACGATAGAACTATATAGTTAAGGTATCACAGAAATAAAATTTTATTCGATTATTATGAGGTTTTAAATGTGATTTATTTTAAATTATTCGTATTCTGTAGCTGTTACATTTGGGGTTGATTTATTTGTGGCAGCCTGATTATAAGGAAAATGGGAAAATAAGCAAATTGTCCCTGCGGAAAAACAAGTTTAAGCAAAATAAAAGAAAAATAAGCAAGCAAAATGTTGGCGATTTAATCACAAACACATAGAATAAATTAATATCTGATTGATTACATAACGTAGCTCCTAATATTTGATAAAACTATACCGACAAAAGGAACAGTGAGTTACATAATAAAATAATCTCCTTGCAAACATTTATTGAAATTGATAAAAAGAAAATCCGTGGTAGCATTATGTAATCTAGTTTTGGAAAATATCAACTTCCATTTATACACAATGATTATTTTTAATGTAAATAGTAGAATTTTTTTTTTTTTTTTTTGTTTTTTAAATATTAAATTTGGGCCACACCTTTACTTCCAAATTCCATAAAAATCACATTTTTAAAATGTATAAATATACATAGGATCATAAATAATTTTTACCACTCTCAATAATTATTTTAATATGTATAAATTATAAATATTCTAATGAAGACATACTTTTCTTAAAACTCCTCAAAAAGCCAATTTTAAGTTAAAATACCCAGATGATCATAATTATTCTTAATCAGTATATATATAACTGACTTCATTTCCTCCATTTCGGGGTAAAAAAAAAAATCAAAGGGTATACCCGTTTGTAAATTTTTACAAATACACTTTCCAAAATCGAAAAAATATCTTTTATGAATAACTTAATAGGAAATTAAATTTTATCATCAGATTTCTCTTTTTTGTAATATGTTAATTATGGAAATGAAAGAGATTAAAATTTTAAGAACATTCAAATATCTTTAGAAAATTTAACATAAATTTGAGGAAGATTATAAGAAAGAATAAACTATATGAAAGCAATTTCAAAATAAGCTCTTAGAATTATAAATTTTTCTCCTTACGTAAGTTTTAAACATTTCAAAGTACGTCAAAAACTTAAAGAATATAAAATCATATGGAACACAATTAATTATTTACACAACAGTGGAAATTTCCTTATAAAGGCAAGAGCAACTACTTCCTGTGCAAACTTATTTTGAAAGGAATCGCTTCGTGTATTCATTTTTCTTGAAAGATTGAGCAATAACAACATGAAACGAAATAAATTGTGTATTAAATTCCTCAGCGTGGGTTAATTACGCCAAAAAACAGATTCTTAATCGAACTTTTTGCAGTCAAGTCCTTGAGAACTTAATCTTTCAGTTGGAGAAGAATTATCATGGGTGGAATTAATAACAGTAAACGCGTGGGAAATTTGAAACTGCGCAGGAATACTGCGCAGTCTTCTGGTTTTGTATCTGGTCTTGTGATGTGTGACTTCTGAGGAAGTCCGGCATTTCTCATATTTAATCAATCAATCAATCATAGAAGACTAATGACGTCAGTTGATGTTAAAAATGGCTTATGATATCATTTCGACTTCCTCTTTAGCTGCTGGAATGTTTCCTTGATTTCATAACTTACTGTTTAATGATTCTGAATTAAGTGATAATGAATCATTAAGTCTAAACTAATATCATTCAGCAGTTTAAAGGAGTTTCACAAACTTATTTCCTTAGTTTTGATGTGTCATTCAATGTTAAAAAATATTCATCGGAAAATATTTTGTGTTGTCGCGAAATGAGAAATGTTATTACATCGTAGATGGAAATGATTAGTGCTCCAGGCTAAAGATCAATAGTTCTTGAGTTCGATTCCTACTCCGACCATAGATATTTCTAATCATTCAGAATCATGTTAAAGCTTTTGGTTCTGTTCGAATTGCTCTTGTATGTTAAAAATTACTGTAAATCGACCACCAAAATCAAAAAAAGAAGATAAAGAAAAAGATGTCAACGTAATACAATCTAATAGTATTTTTATATTTCAGTTGTTTAACTATATACAAGCAAATTTTTTATTTTAGTTTCATTTTTAAGTCATATACATAATATTTTTATTTGCATTTAAAAGAACACTCTTCAAAATATGAATTAGAATGTACAGAAAAATACAAATGTACAGAAAAATACTTTAAATTAAATTTTGGGAGATAAAAATTAATTGCATTCGATAACTAAAATACACCCAAACTCGTCATTAGATAAGTTGTTATCCAAAAAAATTGAGAAATGGCAAGATATTTTCTAGATTTTAAGCTTAAAATACCAAAATGCTGATTTGCAATTAAACAGTAACCATTTACGTAATCTCTCTCTCTCTCTCTCTCTTTTTTTTTTTTTTTTTTTTTTTTTTAGAATTGACGACTAATAACTTTATTTAATTTTTTTTAACATGTATGTCGTTATTTTGAAAAATATGTATTTTTTTAATATTCAAGCAAGATTCTAAGAAAAGGTCTAGCGAACCAAGATATATACATCAAATAAAAACAAGATGACACTGATATTTTAGAATTTGCTAAATACTTTTCTAAAAATCCTATTCTTTTAAATTAATTTTATTTATAAATTTATTACTTTAATCAAATATTTATTATTCAATTGTTAATCATATTATTTTATACAATTGAAATAAAAACCTTCTATAGATAACAGTAAAATATAAAATAGCAAAATGCAGGAAATATTATCAATCTTTTTTCTCTTTTAATGAAGGCAAAATTTTCCTTAACAACAGAAAGTAAAATTATTTAGTAAATTAGACTTTATAAGGAAGTCAACTTTGCAATTTATAAAAACAAAATGGTTGTATGATTTAATTTGTTATTCAATTTGATTGGACAAAAATGTGCTTCATAATCCGCAAAAATATAAGCATTAATTTACATTTATTTTTGTGAAAGTAAATATTACTTTAGATTGGCTGCATATTTGAACTTACATAGTAGACAGCATTATTAACTTAAGTAATTACTTGCGGTATTTTTATGTTCACAATTGACTTCTATATAGTTGATTGTATTTATATGTCGTAACGAAATGGGAAAACTCTGAAGCACTCACCCATGTAGATGTGCACATAAGATAGAACCTCAACATCCATTTTCCGTTATTCAGCCGTAGATGGGATCGAACCTGAGACTTTTCATTTTGTAGACCTCCGTATTGAAACTAAGCCACGGTTGTGTGTGTGAAACAGATTTAACTAAAAAATGTAAGAATATTTATGTCTGTAATTTCTAACTAGTGATACGTTTAATCCCAAAACGAAGACTCACTTTTAATGAGTGCATAAAAATAATTTAATAATGAAAAATATCAAAAAAATATATTTAAATTGAAACAAAATATCCAATAAACTCTACACGTGATATATAAAATAAGAAAAAAGGCATTTCCATATTTAATTTGTTTATGTAACTAAACAAACATGTAAATATTTCTCCTAAAAAGATAAAGAGGAAATTTTTAGGAGAAATGGCATTTTTAACGACGAATCTTCATATTTATGTGTGAGTGAAAATAATAATTTTTTTATAAAGAATTATAAAAATTTTATAAATAATAATAATTCTTTATAAAGAATTATTAATAGAATATTTAACTAAAAGACTGGTAACCAAAATGGAAAGGATTTTTCACTAGATAAGGAAATGTTGTTACTTGATTGTTGTTAATAATTTATAAAAATACAAAAAAAAAAGAAAAAAAAATTACACTCAATTTATCGTCTGCTTTCTTTATGAATGATTCGCTTAATGAATCTCATAAATTAAATCTCGTTATACTTTTTAGTTGTTTTGACTTTTGATTTTATCTTTTATCATTTAAAGTCTTTGTAGAAGCCGAATTTTTATAAGTTATCTATTTAGATGTCAGACCGACTTCATTTTTCAAATTTTGTTTGTTTGTTGTGAATTATGAAGTGAAACTATCACGGAAAATAAATTGTAGTGATAATAATCTTTTCCAAGTAAAAAGGCAAATCTCCCCCATCTAGTGGCGCAAATGAAAAAAAGATTTGTTTTGCATATTAACTAGACGAAAGTTAATGGACTGCACTTAAGGGTTAGTACTTAGTAGATGGCGCCACTCTCGTAAGTACTGGTTCGAGAGTAAAAGCTCATGACCCATTCGGTGCTCTGAACTTACAGGGTTTTTTTTTTTTTTTTTTTTTTTTTTTTTAAATTTTTTTCTTATAATATCTTTTTAAATAAATTGTAATTATTTAAAAATAAAATAGTTACTTTTTTCTTCACAGTCAAAACAAAAGAGTGAAATGGATGTAACTGGTCTATTTTTTCTTATTTTGGAACGTAATAAATTTAAAATAGATAATTATAAATATTTTTAAAAGTTTTTTTAATTATTTAATTACAGTTGAAGTTTTTATCAATATACATTTATATCGCATTTACTGTGTTGGAAAATAAACCATCAACAAAAGAGTACAGATTAAAATATTAAAAACGCATTTTCATATTTGTAAATTATATACATGTAGGAAAATTAACATACATATATATATATATTAGGTTGGGGAGAAGAAATCCATTATTTTCACGTGAACTTTATGTAACTTCTTTTGGATTCGCTTTGTAAAAAGGTTTAAAACAGCTTTCATGTAGATTTTTAGGTCTTGCGCGTTACGACTGCTGACTTGCGGTCAACTTCGATCATTTTTGATATTTTATAGACATTTTCGACGATGCTGTATCCACATGCGAGGTGCATCTGTAACATCAAAAATACCCGAACGGAATCGACGAAACAAAAATTGTACGTAACTGGTTGTTACAGTCTTATATAGGACGATAAACACCTTTCACAATTTTAGCCACCCGGCTATCTTTTTCACCGTTACAAGAGAAAAATGAAAATGTATCGAATTTTCTGTTTGTTGTCTTCCATTTTTAAAACCTTGTACTCGTAACTGAATGAATCAAACAAAAAACCGCAAGAGGATATTTTAGTGTCAAATGTTAGCTTTCCAACGAGCATAAATCTGAAATTGTTTGATAGATACCTCACGAGATATCGATCACTACAGACGTCTACCGAAAAAATAATGGATTAATTTTCCCCAACCTAATATATATATATATATATATATATATATATTGAAAAAATGTACTTATTTTGACATCATACTTTTTAGTCATAGTGGATCTGGCAAATAAATGGTTAGTGTGTCTTCAATTCAAAAGTTCATCAATTCGAAACCCTATATTTTTGAAAAGGATATTTGTAGATGTTCGGATTCTATAAGTTTTTGAATTAGAAACTGTGAGAAAAAGTGATTGTAAAGTGGTAAAGAAACCATTCATTCGTAAATTATTTGACCATGTAAATATTTTTGAGTTTATTGTAGACGTTCACAATGGACTACAATTTAAGTACAGTTTAATCCAGTGGTTTTAACCATTAGATGAAGTGGAATCCATTCTTGTGATTAAAAAGTAACCATACAGCAAGAAGCAAACCAAGCAAAAAAATGTTTAATCCTGTAAAAAAATTTGTTTTCGCACATATCGTATTTAAGAGTGTATTTTTTGACGTCACGTTATAGTGAGCGGTCAAGATTATTGTAAGACATTTTAAAGCGTACCACGTTTAAAGAGCATTTTTTCATAGATAATGGGTCATATTTATGAGTTGCAAGGGAGGAAACCGGGAAAACTCGCAAGCACTCACCACGAGAGACGCGCAACATCCATCACTCGCTGTTCGAGAGTGGCTGGGATTAATCTGGGATCTTTGAAGCTAAACAGCGGTTGCTACCACTAAACCATCCACCACTAATCAAGTTGTCACCATGACAACTAAGAATTGAAATTTAAGAAAAAATTTCTTACTAGTTGAGTATAAAAGACATTTCGTATTATTTATACTTTTAAAGTAACTATTTGATTTTCAAAGCCTGCTCTCCCACTCAAAGAACTAAACCATATAGAAAATCTGTTAAAAATAGCTGAACGAAAAATAACCATAGACATTTTTGTTTGATGGATTCTATAATATTGCAATATACTTTTTTTTTCTCGATTTAAATATTATAAAATAGTTTTTAGATATCACAACTCTTAGTTTATCAAGGAGTGTAGAAGATGTAATTTGTTTTTTCAGAGAAAAATAAATGTTTTAACCTTTATTCTCAAATGTGCGTAAAAACAAGAAATTTTATGTTTTTCTTAGTGCCAGCCAGGCTGGCAATACGGGGTGCGCTGATCCACTTTTCCAAATTAACCATAATTTGGTGTGGAATCCGACTTCCTCAGTATACACATGCCATAATTACTCGTTTATAGGGTAGGCAACCATTCATACTAGGAAAGGATAAAAACGCGAGATAAAAAGTACATCCATGCTCGAACCAGGATTCGAACCCAGGATCTCCCTAACTGAGACAGGCACGCTGAACAATAGACAGGGAGGGCGGCAGAAATTCTATGTTAAAAGAAGAAAATGAAAGTGAGTGTAGTTTGAAAATAAGAAAGATTATCTGAGGTCTGACTCATTGTCATTTACAGTCGTAATCCTGAGGAATTTATGTGGTGAAAACCCAAATGGAAAGATATGCCTTTTGATGTCACATTAAAAACAATTGAAGAGATATGAAAGCCACAAACTACGTAAGAGAAGTTCTAACTAGGCGATAATCTTGGCGTCGTTTTTAAAACAGAAGCCTTGAAAATCAAGCAATACTCATTTAATTATCAATTTGTCTTACTGATTATTAAGAACAATTTCAAAAATCTAGAAAAAAAAATACTAATTATTTCTTCTAAAATCAATAATTTTCTTAACCTAAGAACTTTTGCATTAAAATATTCAGATAATTTTATAAGTTTTGGCGGAGAATAAAATCAGTTCCAATTCTTTGCACGACTTCATCTGATAACATGGCTTTTCTTATTATTTACTTGAAAAATGGCTAAGATAATATATATTCCAAGATGAAAGCTATGTGATGAAGATGAGTGTTTTCCATCTTTTTTTTTTTTTTTTCCATGAGGGGGCATGTAACTGACTCATAACCTTCAGGAAGAAGCCAAGGCGCGTGCCAGATTCTGTTCGTCTATGACGTCAAGCACACCCAAACACTCAAAATAGACCGCTTCCAATCGCCCACGAGAGTCCCATCAGACAGGATTGTATCTTGGGAAACATTCCCAACCGCAGCAGCACCAAAAACACGACATTTTGGCCTCCTTCCAGGCCTTCCGAGTATCATTCACACGCCAACGATTGTGCTGTTTGAGATTATTCAGCAGATGCAAATAATCGCAGACTGATGTCTGACGGAGCTGTTTACTGTTTCTTTCTTCCATTTCTCCCAGATACCGAACTGCTTGCTGGTCCACAAAGAAGCCTTGGCGAAAAAGATACACTGTTGGCATTGTAGTACTTTGTTTGGTGTGATGAACGAACACTCTGTCTTGACGCTTTCTTCTCTCTTTTGTGAAATGGATGATTCAAAAAGATAATGGCAACATTCAGATATATCTTTTATGCTTATTTTTAGAGAGGGAAAAATATAACATTTTGAAAACAAAATTGCCAAGCAACAATATTGCCAGTTGTTGATAATGCTAAATGCATATTAATTAATGAGTGATAGTGATAGATTCTTAATAACTGATTAGTGATAATGATAGATTCGTAATAGTTGATTGGTGACAGTGATAACGATAAACGTCTAGCCATCATTTATTGATAGACTGAGACACATACGTCGACAATGAAAAAGGAATAAATAACTAAATGATGAATTAGACACATGACATAGCTAACATTTTTAGCTATAGTATACACATTAATTGGGGGATATTAGGCACTATAAAATTGCACACGTATCTATTAACACGGCAATCTTTTAGTGTGTTTCAAATTTATTAGATTTTGGTTTTGAAAGTGATATCTTTATCAATATCAATTTAGTGGTTTGATTGGTTGGGACGTATTCCTCATTAGCCGAAGGTAGTGAGTTCGATTCCTGGTTTAACCGAAGATCCGTTGTGTTGACTAAAGGTGGTTGGGGCACATTCAATATGTCGTGGTCGCAATGACTTCCAAGTGAAATGATATCCCTGGGGATTCGGGGGGTTTCTATTTGGTCATTGCTTCTAAATTGCGAAAACTCCCACCTAGCTGCATTCTAACTGATAAAATAAGTCTCAAAGCTAAATACAGGTAAGATGTTGATGCAACAACAATCATCAATCGGATGAGATACGTGGTGGACTAGTTGGTCTGGGCTATGTTTTTATTATCGTAAAATAGTGAGTTCGATTCCCAACTGAAGATAATTCTTGTTCGCTAAAGGGCTGGTGTTGGGTGGGTGCGGAAAGGAGTTTGACAGCTCGGGTGTGACCTCGTCACGTGATCGTGGTTCAAAATTACGAGGCTCTGAACGATGGGCGAGTGTTCGAAACCCATTAAACTTAAGATACAGTTCGGGGCTCGCCTCACGGCTATGTATGTTGTTCCCTAAAGGTGACTTGGTCACGTCAAACAGGTGAAAATGACACATCTGGGGGGTATCACACCTAAGTATTGGAGGGTCTTCTGCTGGATTCCTACTTCTAAATGACCATGATTCCCACGCAGCAGCACCCACCTAACAAACCTAGGGTGGAGCCCTATTCTGGACTAGGTACCGGGAAGTATGCTGTACTGGTGTTCATATCAACCGGGTAGCCAAGGTCCTTCAAAATAATTAGTTTAAACTCTACTTTAACTTTAAGCCCCATGAATTTAAAACTCCGGATCATGGTTGAGAATATTTTAAAAAAAACTTAATTTAAAAAAAAATTGAAAAATATAAAATAATTCTGAAAATCATTTGTTTTCAGTTATTAATATCTATAAATTATGGGAAATATTTCTGGAGATTCAGGCACTAGAACATAATACTAGCATTTCTAAAAATTCAGATCACAATTTCATTTAATCTATTTCAACCACTGTAAATGTTTTTACAAATTATTTCCATTTGTAATCTCATTTAATAAAAATGTTGTTTTTATAATAAATTTAAGTATACGTTTATATTAAGAAAAATTACAAAAATATTGAGTAAAATATTAAGCAAAGAAAAGGGTTAAATATTTCCAGCAAATGAATTTAAAGAAAAATTGTGAAAAAAATTTTTTTTGATATCTACTAGCAGTTAAATTCTGATTAACTGTTTACAAGATTATAAACAATATTCTAATAAATTTTTATGCGGAAATTTCATTAAATAAATATTTTTTCTTTTATTTTAAATTCCTTTTCAGATTTCGTTAAAAAATGATTGTTAGCAGATGCTTTTTGGGGATTCTTTCTTTAATTTCTAATCCTATCTGAGCATGTTCTCTGTTAAACATAAAAGAAAAAGCGTTGCCATGGCTACCAAGTTGTTTCTCTTACGTCACTCATTCTGCAATTCCCAGTATGCGTTTCTTACAATAAAAACGTTTTGGGAAACCGTTACAAAGCTTTAATTTTAAAAGCATATAATTTCGTAAAAAATATTAATAAATAGAATTTTTTTAGAATTTGACAATAATCGATATATAATTCTGATATAATCGATATAAACAGTAAAATAAATAAGCAAATTAAAAAAAATTAAAATTATGATCACAAGTGAAAAGATAAAATTATTTTAATTTAGAATACAAAATTATTAAATATAAATTAAAAATGAAGTATTATTAAATATTTTTATTAATAAGATAAGAAATAAGGGAATAAAGAAAATTTAGTACGTTTCGCATAAAAGCAAATAATGTTTTTCATTTTTATTTACTTATTTTTTTTTTTTTTTTTTTCAGAAAGTATTAAATTATTTACAGTAAATGGTTAAAACATTTCTGTATAATATTTGCATAAAAATATGTTAAGGTGCTTTATATTCTTTATAATAAAATTGACATGAAAATTTCAATATAATAAATTAAAAATGTAATCAACTTAATTACATAATAATTACAATTTTTTATCCTAAATTAATTAATATCTTACAATTTATATAAAACAACGTTTAATTACTTTTTTAGTGATTATACGAATAATTCTTTATAATGAGAAGATCTTCTTAGATTGTCTATAAAAAGCATACAAAAAATGCTTACCCTATTAAAACTAAGGAAATGAATTATTGAATACTAAATCGCAATTATAAGAGTTGAGTTGATCTGTTTAGTCTATCATCGCTACGTTTTAATAACACAACCAACATAAATAAAAAGTATTTCCTTGATGTTATTCATTTAATAATCTATTATATAATACCGCATAAGCGGTATTATATTAAATTGGCTCATAATTGTCAAACCCTGAACAAAATAAATTTTTATAACCATAAAAATATTTTAATAACTTATTTGTTATTCTCTACTTTATAAACTACATTTGATGATAAAAAAAATTAAATATTTATATAAGAACGATATCATATTGATAAATATTGAATTTTTATATCGATACGTTTAATTTTATTAAGACCAAACTAACAAGTTGGAATAGAAATATTGTGACTTCAAAATGGGAATATATATATTATTTTGAATAAATATTATTAATATTTCGGATTCTAGTTGCAGGGAGATAATTTTTTTAATATAATAAAATAACAAGAATTTAGAACATATTAAGAAACAAAATAAAATTATATCATTTATTTCTGATCTCTTTTTAGAATAAATTCTTGAAAACTTTAATATGGCATAACATAATATGTGGTTTGCGGTTATGATAACATTATTAATATATAATTTCATCATAATCGCGTTATAACAGTTATTTATTAAATATAATTTTATTTGGCAAAAAAATTATTTGAATAAAACTATCATATAATAATCAACATCAATAATTTAATAATTTATTACCGTTCATTTAATATTCTTATTATGTTATTTTAGAAAATTTATCCATTTTAATTTAAAATGAAATTTATATTTTTTTAGATGATTTCGCTTAGTAATTCATTCATTTTTAACAATATTAATGTTATTATTAATAAACAAACAGCAAATTTATTTATTAATTAACTGATACTTTTAATAAAAAATAGCAAATATCTAATTAAATAATTAAACAAAGTTCTCAGTTTCTTATTAGTCGGCAGTTATCGATAAAATTATTTCTTTTAGTAGAAATTTGATAATCATGAAACGATTGTTTTGTTTGATCAATATAAGTTTGTGGCCAAACTATGTTTGCTTTAAATTTAATTTGAATGCTAATGGTGTATGTGTGTATACGAAATTTTATATTTTTAATAATTTTATTTTCTTTGTCATAAAATTATTTTTTTCAAAAATAATGGACTTAGTCAAGAAGTATTTTCTTATACAAGTCTTAATCCAATATTTAAAAAATAATAATCGCAGTATAGTCTACTGGGCATAATTATTTGTTTTTTCACATTTTATATTGGATTCTGTGTTTGTCACAATGCTTCTCATAATGTTCAGTACAACAAATTAGATTGTATACTAGTGACGTGTACTTTGACTTCATTGTTAATTAAAAAATTTTAAAAGAGGTCGTAAGGTAGGTCTTACGCTCTTGAGCATGAGCAAGTGACGAGGTTAACACCTGAGCTGGTAAGCTGGAACTGCTACTTGTTAGTAAGCGTCGCAGTTCTTGTGTAGAATTGCAAGTTATTTTGTTATTTTAAGATCTTTAATACATTATAAGTAAAAGATAAATTTTCTAATGGAATGTTATTATTATGAATATAAAAATTTCTTTTCCAAATTCTGTGGAAAAAAAAAAATTAGTCCCAGCAGTAACATCTAGAAGGACAATTTAGTAACAGAGTAAAAGAACCACACACTTCCTTTCTTGAAGCGGGAAGGTTTACTGAGGGGGATAATACATGGCCTGGATTGATTGCATGGTGGCAAAAGCAATTTTTTTGGGAGTTCAAATCCATCTTCATTAGAGTCTAAATTAATTACGCCAACTTATAGTCAAAATTTCAAAATTAAATGCTAACTTTTATTTGAAGTTAACAAGGGACGAAAATGCAGCTGCGTGAAATAAAAAAATTCTTGCACTCTTTCTCCATTCAACTCTGGATAAAATTTTGGTGGGCAAACAGAACAAGAATTTTATTTATATAAATAAATACACTGTCAAATTATTTTTATAATTCAAAGGCCAACTTTATAATAAAAAGTCATTGCTTAAAAACCCAAAACAACTATGGAAAGCATTTGCATAAAAATAGAAAATACCTATTTCATAATTACGCTTTATTAAATGAGTGCGATTGTACTTAGAATTAGGTAGATGATTTCCAAAAATCATAAGCAATTATTTTGCAAATATTTTTCCGTTTTATTAAATTCCATTGTTTCTAATTTTATAGCAATTTTTTAAAAAATATGTAATCTATCACTCCTTTTATTTTTGCTGATTTCATCTTGTTTTTCCTAGATCCCAAACAATGAAAGAATCGGTTTTAATTTTTGATAAACTAGATCTTACATCGATATGGAAAATAATAAAGATCACTTGATTCTCTCGTGACTATATTTTATCATATCTTAATAGTTCAGAACGCATTTGTTTTACAGATGGTAATTCTAGCGCGAAATTTCAATGTCGCTTATATTTTTTTGTGCCGAATCATAAAATCGTAACGATGATATAATTTAAAAAGTTTTGGTTTTTGTTCAATTGATTTCAACGGTAGATTTGTGTTTGGAATCAAAGATAAAGTGCTATGGACCAGTTCTTAAACCCTTCAGTGAAAATCAGAGTAAAATAAAAATATTTAAGTGATATTATGAATACATGGAATGCAACTGTAGAAAAGAAATATAAATAACAAATTAATTAAACGGTAAAACTATACTTTAGGGAGCCCTTTGGCGAACTTGGCGATTTTTTTGGCGCATTTCCTGTTCGCGCCGATTATAGTGCTAACTAGTATGGTTAAACATTAAAAAATAACGCAACGTCCGTTGGATTTTCAAAATTGTAAAAATGATAAACAAACAGAGCCTCGACTGGACTGCGAAATTCTATTTTATATTAAATGTATAACTCTAATTTGAATTCAAAATAGTATCAGGACTAGATTTCCAATTCTACTCTCCTAAAATTGGAACTACTTTGATATACCCCCCCCCCAAATCTGAAATTTGGCGACTTTTTACTCGCCAAGCAAAATACCTGTTTTTGGCACCTTTTTTCTCTCGCCAAGATGGATTTTCGCTAAATACAAATAATTAATAACAAAAAAAAAAAACTCAAAAAATGTTACAAAATGCAAAAAAATATTAAATTTGACAACAGCAAAAACCTAAAAGCTGAAAAAACCTTAATTGGCAAGACTAAAATAAGAAACATCAACCCTAAAATGTCCGTAGGAAGTGCCAAATTTGGCGCTTAATTTTTAGGGGGGGTATATCTAAGTAGTTCCCGAAAAAAATTTATTCCGGGGAATAAACCCAATTTTTTCCCTCCTTTAGAACACGACTTGAAGTCAAGCAAACAATTTTGTTGCTACAGAGAAATTAAGGCAAACAAGTAATAATTCAATAAATAAATAAAAACTTGGTTGGAAGGTACTAATATTGGTTGATTTGTACTCAGATTTATTTACTGTTCAAGCAAAAAAACTGTCAAATACATATTATTTTTCACTAGGTTTTCCATGTAAACTTTTTTATTATTAAAATAATAAATGTAAAATAACTTTCGGTGTATAGTTATTTTTGCAAATACCCTGTGACTCAATATTTTTTTAGTTGAGAAAATTTTCTGTTTTTAATTCTCATATGAAAGGATTTGGTGTCAATTTAACGCGAGATATTTGTTTCAAATTTCATGGTCGACAGGGATTTTATATACTACTTTCAGAATAAATACAAATACACAAGAAAAGTTACCAAGAATATATATACAATAAACATAAAAGTAAATAATGTAATTTCCAGAAAAATCCCCGGAGCTTATGCCTTTAAAAGTAAAATTTTAGAAGAGTAGCTTTTCTACCGATGCGACGCGTTTAAGTGCTGTTAAATTTATTTTATTGTGCGATTTGTAAATTGGACTGGTTGTTGTTGTTGTTGGTTGGGTTTTGTGGCGCAAGGTCCAAAAGGACAAGCTGCGCCAGTATATTGGACTGGATATCAGTAGAAATAAGTGAAAATACTGTCAATATTAGAGTATAATTTATTGATATAATTTTTTTCAGGAAAAAAAAAAAAAAACATTTACATCATCCTCCTAGATGTACAAACTCAATTAATCCGAAATTTACAAGTAATTGATTGTACAATTAAGGAAACATAATTAATTTACAATATCGAGTATTACAATCATCAAAATGTACAATTAATTTATTGTACATTACGAATCAAAATTTACAATAAATTGGTATATTTGCACTATTCTAATTCCAACAGCTCAATTTCTCTAATTTGGAGAAATTTATTTGATTACAATTTTAAAATATTCAATAAAAGAAAAGATCTGCAAAAAATGATTTAAATTCTTTCATTTTGATTCTTTACCCAAGTTTACATAATAAAAAATTAGTTATTTCGAATGTTCCATAACATAAAAGATAAATTCTAAAACATCTTACATTGATCAGCATCTTGACTTCACTTCAGTTTACTTAATGCCCTGCTTTGCAATAAGAGGGATAGAATATCGTTTTCTGTTGAAACGAATTAATTTGTTATGGGAGCGTCGAAAGAGCCCATGGATTCGATTTGTCTGCTCTTAATGAGAAAGGGTCGGTGTACAGATTGGCGTAATAAACTTTCCGGAGAATGTTAACTGCACTCTCTAGGACTGGAGGGCTGGGTGTGCAGATGGCTCGGGTTTTGGAGACATTTCTTCAGCTAATTTTGCTCTGGGTGGAAGTTATGATGCCTTTATGGCGCCAATAATGAGAAAACTTCATTTCGTTCATTTTCTGCCTCGAAGTATGGGAAGTGGCGATTAGCGCTGCTTTTGAATGGAGCCAATGTCACTGCACTCGTCTTATCTGGAAATTTTGGTGACGAATTAGTTAATTAAAATGTAACAAGAAGTTATAACTTTGATGTGTTTGATGACAGTTGCGAAATATACATATACCAATTATGTGATTTCATCAGCTATTTTTTTATTTCCTTAAATTGACATAAAATTTACATCAAATTTTAACAATGTTATTATCCATCATGAAAATTTCTTGTCTTTAAATTATAACAATCACTTTGATTTCGTATAATTTCTCGTCGTGAAGTAAAAAGCTGAGTGTTGATATAAGGCATTTAAAAATCCACTATGTGTTACTTTTCAGAATTTATCATATTAAAGATTCTCAATAAGATCGAATCACTTCCTTTGACAACGTAATTTATATCTTTAAATATCCAAAAACATTTTATATTATCTTTTGTCAAAATATCAAAACTCATTATTTGAAAAATAAAAGTTCATACAAATAGCTGTTGGGATTTTGTCGATATCTCAGTTAGAGAACTGAAATTATCTTAAGTTAAAGAAACCGGAAGTTCTGCTCTCCAAACGGGAAATGGTGAAATAGCAAAGTTTCTGTTTGTAGTTTCGGTTTTAATTCATTTTTGATTTTAAAAAAATGCGTGGATCACATTTGTAATATAAAATAATTATTTGAGAAGTTTGTTGCAACAATTTTTCGTGTTATGAAACCTGGCAAAAAATTTTACATTCCATTCTTCATCCTTGTTTCACTCATTTATGATTGCTATATTGTTTTCTGAGTTTTCCAGCTGTATTTCAGTTTTATTTTATTATTGTTTTTTGTTGATTATGAAGCTTTACTGTGTTATTCTTCCCAAAAAATATGGGGAAATTTACTTGGAAGAAAATGTATAACAGACACGACAGCTTTTAAGGTTAAAAAAAATGACTTCTTCCTTTTAAAAATAATTTCTTGTGGAAGTAAAGAAACATAAGCAATTCACTTAAAAGAATTTTAGGCTGTTCTAATTATTAAAAATGGAATTTGAAAATAATATTATTTTTTCTTTTGTCAAAATGAATATTTGATATTTTTGAGCTCGCTAAATATAATTAAAAGAAATTAAATTTTGAAATTTAGTGTGTACAATTTTAAGAATAGTTATAAGCCATAGAATATACTATATTGATTCAGTCATTTTAACCAATTTCTTTTTAGACAGGATCGTTAAAAAAAACTATTATTTTCTATTTTTTTAATGAACTGGTGATAAAAGTAGACATTTCATAGCTATATATATTTTGACTACTACTTACTCTCAAATTTTCCATTTTAGTAAATATAACAATAACATAATTGGAAAATATATATTATAATTTTCTTATGTTTTGCATGAATGTTGATTTTTTGAAATAAAAGTTTCATATTTTCAAATATTGTGCCATCTGAATTCTTAACTCGATTTCTTAACTCAAACATATTTATTTCAAATAATCTTACAAAAAGATAATGTAGTTATCAATTAGCCACGTATTTTTTGTATTTTTGATTACTTTTTTGAAATTTTATTGTATTTTTATAAAGCGTTTTAATTGCATGAGCTGGCATAAAGGCATGTTTATTTATTTATTTTTATTTATTTTTTTTTTAAATCGACACATGTTACACACGTGCATCAAATTCACGGAATTGTTCTATCACGAGTTTAGGGTCCGTGAATTCACGGTCAGTGGTATTCGGTTCGATTGTTTCAATTATTATTACGACTATTTCATAATTTCATTACATGATGTTTTCATTTAAATGAATTAGACATTCTTGGTTTAGTTAAACCATGATAAATTTTTAAATCCAACGAATGCTGTAGGGAGCTAATATCATATATGTAGTAGAGTGCTATATCCAACCTATATTTTTTTGTTCGAATTTAAAAAAAAAAAATCGAGAAACGTTCGGTATCAAAGAAAATGTTCTGAAAATATGGAATAAATGCTAAAATTGTTTTCCCAACATATCAGGAACATTTATGTATTGATCTTAGCACCAAGTTTTTTATGCTTGAATAATTTAAAAAATATTATAAAGGAACAAAAGAACATTTCTAACAAAAAATATTCATGCGCATGTCTCAGCAAACAACAAACAGCGAAGTTACTTATTGTATTTTGAAAGCTGCCAATTTTCTGTTACAAAAACTTCAAGTTTTACAGCTGCCTTAAAAAATTCATTTCCGCATAATTATAAACCCTTATTCGCTATGGAACGCTTTCTTTGTGAATGGAACATAGAATCAATAAACAATAGTTACGAAAGAACTTCAGTTTATAAAATTGCAATCAAGCAGAAACACTGTTCCATTCTTTCGATTTCGTTCAAGGTATAAATTTAAAAAAACAATATGAATTGATGAAAAAACTTCCATTCTATTCAAAACCGGAAGCAATGATATCGGTTTTAAGATGAACAAATAGTCTTCTATTGCAGATAATCCGTGCTTGGAATCATCAAAAAGCGCCACCCTGTGTGAAAAATCGGCACTTAGAGTAGAAGTAATGGAGTAGATTACTCCAGTCATTGTTTGGAATGGATTTGAATTTAGATGTACAACAAAGGATAAAAAAAATGAGAAAAAATCTTTTTTTCTTTAAAGGGTGAGAGGTAAATTGTGGGATTAATAAAATGAATGCAAGAAATTTGACGCTTGGAGGGGGGAATTTTTTTTTTTTTTATCATTTTCTCTAAAAGAAAAATAGGTTGGGTGATAGGATTAAAAAGCTAAGGAGAAAAGAAGCCCACATGAATCTTCAACCTAAGCCGTTCTGTCACTAAGGAAATTTAATTACTTCATGGAATAATTTTTCCTTAATTGCTTGTGATACCTCATTACTTTTAAAAGTTAATTGATATTTGAAAATATGTGTGATAATATTTGAATAAAATCATTTATTTTTAATTTGTGATTAAATGCATATGTAACAAATTATGTTAATTTGAGAAAATTTAAAACAAAAAAGTATGATAATTTCAAAACAAAATTTAACAATAAATGTCTGAGAAAATTAAAAAAATGTAATAGTTTTGATGGTTGGAAATTATTAAAACAAAAAAAACTAATTATGATAATTTAGTTCATTAAAACAGAGAAGTAATTATGATAATATGAGATAATTCATTTTAATGAATGCCTTGCCTTAAATGAAAGCAAATCAAGTTATTAAAATGTTAATATACTTATTTTTGGTAAGTATAAAATGGCGTAAGGTAATTTCCATTTAGAATTTTTATCATACCTCATTAATTTTGAGATAATATAAAATTTATTTAGATTTCTCTCTCTCTCTCTCTCTGTCTCTAGTATCACCTATCAATTCTACACTTTTTTGAAAAATCCAATCAATGTGCCAAATATTATCACCAAGACGACAAATACCAAGTATAAGTTAATATAACAAGTAAAAATAACTGGGTATTAGACAATACAAACATTATATGGAGTTTTTAAAAATAATAAATCATATCATTACATTGAAAAATGTAAAGAATATTTTTAAGGGCTCGTCTGGATAAGAACTTATAATATGAAGAAAATGGTTTTATTTCTACAGTCAAACAATTATAAAATATATTTTTATTAATGTAATTTTACATTTTGAATGAAAATGAGGCTTATATTAAATCAGCGGCAACAATAAAGTTATGACAACACGGATGGCTAAATAAAACGAGAAACATATGGCTGAGCAGGTATCGAACCCTCTACTTTCCTGACACACATGCGTAGCAATGCAGGTGAGCCTCGGACTATTCCTTAATGTTCACGGTTTTAGAATTCTCGCCCATCACTAAGCACCTCATAATTTTGAACCAAGGTCAAGTGACCAAGTCGCACCTGAGCTGGCACCTTCCTCTACCCATCCACACTACGCCTGCGGAAAGACTTTGGATGTCAAAGATTAACGGGAACATGTCTGAAGCTGCAGCAACACAGTGAGGGAGAATGTGATCACCCTCCCAATCACAGCCCTCGGCAAATGATGCTTCACTTTTCTGATCTTAAAGGGTAGATGCGTTACTGGGTCCCTGGAACTTTTTACTTTCATGATAAGAATCTGGAGCCTTTCCTCGACAATCTACAATCGATTTGCTTTAACAATTTTTGCGATATGCTTATGGCAGCTTGATTACTAATCAATTACCCTTGTGAATATCAGACAATTATCTGGGATTTTTGATTTCGTTATCTGCTAGGGGTAGAGATCAGAGATATGATGGATGAGTCGTGTCGGAGAAAAAAGAACGGAGGGTTGTTTTGATTACCAGGGGTAGCGAAAGTCCACCCTGGTCGATGCAAAATATATGTCTTTTACAAATGTGTATAAATATCTAAATTAATGTCTGTGTGTTAATGTGTAATGAATGTGTCGTCCAAAACCAAGGTATCGTGAGAACATCACAACCCCATTGAAGCATGATCAAGTGACGAGGTTGACACCTGAAATGGCCCTTTAACCTCCCCACCGTTCTCGAGGGCAGAAAGTAATGTATTCGATACTGAACATGATGGAAGTCGTCGTGCTGAGAGGAATATGTGTTTTGAAGATACAATGGCCATTCGCTGGGGTGTTGTACCTGTCTGTGACAACTCAGGTGTCGACTCCATCATTTAGAAATAGTTAGAGATGACAAAGGAGTTGGTTGTATTTAGCACCTTCAATCTGTAAGAACATAACGGCAACGTATCGCACAGTAAAAAGCGTGCCTCTAGAGCACGTGGAGAGTTTGTTTACGATCTCATAATATCCGATGTACACGTGGTATACAAAAATAGAACAACGCAAAAGGTACGAGAACATGCTAATTTATGCTCATGCTCACGAGTGTCGTCCTTTGTAAGCATTCATTTCATCAAAACAAACACTCGGTTGGTTTTTGTTCCTTTGGAATACTTAATCCTAAAATATGGCCGGTTTCTTATGAGAATTAAGATAAGACTTCTGCCGCGTCAGTTTATCGTTCCTCAATGCCAAACTTGTTGACACTTTTCTTTAAAAAGTTTCTTGTATTATCAAATTAAGATTAAGAAAAATATAGGTGCGTCTATTTGACCGAAAAAGATATTTCATATCTGTGAGGGTTGTTGAGTTAAGAAAACTTTATGACGCAGAAACTCCTCAAATTTTTATATCAGCAGAAAATATGTTTTTTACAGGAAGATTCACGATTATTCGTACACCAAAACGCACAAAAGTGTATGAATGGGACTTAAAGTGTTTTTCTTTTGTTTTGGCTTTAAAAAACACTTTGATCGTATGCCAATTTTTTCGAAATATTTTATCCTGCATAATAAATTTTGCTTTTGATTTAAAAACCACGTAAATTTTTATAATAAACATCAACCTTTTCAAAATAACTTATCTTAATTACTTATCTTAATAACTTATCTGATAATAATTTTTTTAAATGCACATTTCATTCTAGTAATTTAACTTTTTCAAATTTTATAATGAATTTTTGATAAATTTTGAATTGCGATTTGGTTTAAAATACACGTCATATTTATTACTACAAATGTGCTTTCCTAAATTATTTTTTCATTCTGTAAAAAAAAAAAAAATAAATAAAAATAAAAATAAAAATTTAAAAAAGTAAAAGCATATTATAAGTAACATTATATAATTTTTTATAAGTAACATCAATATATATCGAAATTATTTATGTTACATAACACTTATTTTATTTAAGTCTTAAAATGCACGTCATTTTTACTAGTAATGTAAAAAATTTTATTTTTAATGTAATATTATTCAGTATTTTTTTCTATTTTTGAAAAAGTATTGTTTGTGGCTAATGTAGCGTACGTGTTTATGCTATTCTCAATACGACATCAATCAAAAATGCATTGGAATGAGAGTGAAAGACGTCCAGGGTCTACTATATAACAACCCCTCAACTAAATGGAATTTTTAAGTGTGTTTCGTACCTCTTTCAATTTGTTTTTAGCTGATCTTTATGCTCAACCCCTTACATGATTCAGAATCTTCTTCGAATCACGCAAAAATTAAAAGACGGAAAAAAAAAACTATCCAGATTAATTTAATGACTCTCAAACGATTTTTACTAAAAACCTAAATTCGCTTGCTTAAAGAAAATGAAAACGATTTATAAACTTACAAAACAGGAAAGCTCAGTAAAAAAAAAAATGATGAGTTTAATTATAGTTTGAATTCGGCGAAACTATTATAATGAAATAACGAATTTTGATTCATAAAAACGAATTTCAGTATTATTTTTCTCTTTTCTTCTTTCCGTTGGCAACGGAAATCTTAAAAGATCAAGGATTCTTCATCATCAATCACAACGTTTTGTAAAGCGAGGAATAATTTGTCATTTTTTCAGAATGTTTATCATAGATTTAAAAGCGTTTCATTCTTTTTTAATGAAAAATTGGATAATTACATTTATTCTTCTTTATAGCTTTAATAATTGCACAAGCAATTACCGGAAATTACTACAAATAGGAATTGAATTGGATTATTACTGCGTCGGCAAGCTAAGAAATGATAGACTCATAGATACACATGTGTTTTTATTAAATAATTAAGGTATCATTTGTTTATATTACAAAATTCAGACGCTTTCTTGACGGGGCGTTACTTTTTAGTGTTGAGTAATTATTTTTCTGTTTTAAATTTCAATAGGGAATTAATGACTTGTGGTTAGTTACGATATTATGTAATGATTCAAGGCTGTTGAAAGGCATTATGTAAGCATATCCATTGCGTAAATTGCTTTCAGTGAGGACATTCCATAGATAGTCGTCAGCATTCAAGTGTCGAAAAGGTGAAATCCGTAACATTCTCAAGCACTCACCCCCAACAGACATGTTCAACAATAGCCAGTATCGAACTCATGTTCTTTCGCTTTGAGAATTTTCCCCTTACTTAAGCCATTGTGTGTGTGTCATTCTTTTTTTTTTATGTCATTTTTTTTTACTTGAGAGATAATTAGATTAAGAACTACAGTTTAAAATGATTTCGGGATCAAATATTGAAGCTCAGGGTGGGAATTGAACTCATGAAATGTGGAAGTACAGATTAGCGCGCTTTGCAGCCAACAGTGCTATTAAACATGTCCTGAGGAAATTTATGACTGATTGTATTTATCAGAATTAGTATTTAATGAAGGGCCGCGGTGGCCTGGTTGGTTAGGACAGCGTTCTCGTTACCAAAAGGTGCTGAGTTCGAATCCCGGCTTAGCCGAAGATACGTCGTGTTCATCCGTAATGGTGACTGGGGTACGTAAAATCCGTCGGGTCGCAATGTCCTCCATGTTCCCATTACAAATTAATACCTCTGGGGGTGGTTGGAGCCAGGCTTTGGGTCTTCACTGGTTTCAATCTCTAAATTAGAAGATTCGGATGGTGCTGCCATCTATGAGCCAAACGTCGTACTTCCACCTTCGAATGAGGGTGCTCTATTAAAAAAAAACGGAAGACGCTCCCTCTCTGACTTCATTCGCCTAGTCTCTGTGACAGGCGGGCTTGGCATCGCCAAATGTCATTAACAACAACAACAACAGTATTTAATGAAGGTTTAAGATTCAATATAAATTGTCAATGTATGAAAAAGGTATAAATTAAAAAAGTTTAGATATATCAATTATTTTTAATCATGTCCGTCTTTAGTAAACGAGTGTTTCCGTCTGATAATGCATTCACATAACTTTATTGTATGTTAAATATATATTTTTTAGTTATTATTCCATTTAAATACAAGCAAAGCATATTTAGGTTTAGCAATATATAGGTATGAAACGGTTATTAATGAATTACATATATTCATTAAACATCTAGTAAAAGAGAATGTATTTTGAGGGAATAGTTTTTGGCTGTAAAATATCTATATGATTTAGTTATTTTTATTAATTTATTTACGGATTAAAAAGT
>JAPDSC010119411.1:50152-66288 GCA_026290005.1 Latrodectus geometricus
TCTGCCTCCTGGGATAAGGATGCGTCATCGACATTTGTAAACAAACAAAGTAATTACTCCTACCCGGTTAACTGTCTTGAAAGTAGAGCAAGAATTGAATTAAATCTGGATTGTAACAATCTTTACATTAAATAAAACGTTGAGTTTTATTCGCAAACGATAACAAGTTAGACGATTCTTAAATATCTTTTTGATTTCAAAAATGAAAAAACATCTTTCTTTTGGTGTAAGAAAATGATTATACATCAAAAATTTATTTAAAAAGTTTAAAAATTTTTGGCAACAAGGAAATTAATTATTATTATTATTTTCTATTGTAAGAGCTAAGGTATGATTTAGTTTTATCTGTAACTGTAGAGAAGATAAACCAGGGATGGGCAAACTTTTCGATCGCGGGCCAAAAATCGAAAAAATAAAGTTTGGCGGGCCAAGATGAATTTTTCTAAAATTTTAAATTTATTTATTTCTATATACATGTATTACAATTTAATATATTAATGAGATGAATGAAATTGCGATTTTATTTTTAAAAGTTCCTTATATTGAGATTCGAAGTGAAATGTACTGATTCTAAGGAACGAGGCTAAATGCTTATTTGTCAGTCTACTTCTGAAATAATTCTTTCTAAGGTTCATAGTTGAAAACACTTGTTTACAAATTTAAGATGAAGCAAACACAGCACTGATTTTCTGGGCATGAGATATTAAATTTGGGAAACTTATTTTAGATAATGATTCGTAAAACTCTAACTTTGGCATATTTAGAAACAATTGCTTGAGATGATTGTTAGATTGCAACTCAATTAATTCAATCTACAAATCTGATCTTACTGCTTCACAATTTACGTTCAATGTCATGGTAAAAATATCCAATTCTTCTTGAGTGGTACTGAAATCTTGAAATCTGCGTTCGAACTCAAAATGCAGTTTTTTCAAGCTATCTTCATAATTCTTAAGGTTCTCTTTATTTACTGAGGGTATTTAACTTAACTTCGGGAAATGAGATAAGTCGTTCTTACCTAGCTGTCCAGCAAACATATTGAGTTTTAGTTTAAAAACTTTGAGATGTGACCAAATATCGTCGATAAATTGATTTTTCCCTCGCATCTTGACATTCAAGTTGTTCATATGACAAAGAAGATTTGTAAAAATTCAAAGTCTGAAAGCCATTTTGTATCTTCTAACATTTCGCACTCCGCAGAACACTGTTTCTCATGGAAGAACGACATAATGTCGTCTTTCAGCTGCCAAACTCGCTCGAAAACACATCCTGCACTAAGCCATTTTATTTTCATGTAATATAGTGCATCAGAGTATTCAGATTGCACTGGCTGAAGAAAATATCGAAATAGCCTGTGAGTGAGCCCACGAGATCGAATAGTATTTACAAGCTTCACGACTGTATCAAGCACGGGTTTCATATTCAATGCTGATTTACACAGAGCATCTTGATATATAACACAATGTAGAAAAACAACATTGTTCCCGGGATAGTTTTGATTAAAGAGTTTTTCCTGTCATATTTAGTGCTCCATCGGTCGTAATATTACATATATTTGTTATAGGCACTTTCAAAGTTAAAAGCCTTTCCTGAAATTCACGAAAAATATCATATCCCGTTGTAGTTCCCTTTAAAGAACGCATGCAAGCGAGTTCCACAATAATTTCAAAGTTTTCATCAACACCTCTTATAAATAATACTAATTGAGCAGTATCATTTATATCAGTACTTCCATCCATAGGTATGGAACAAAATTTAAACTGGCCAATCTTTGACTCTAATTGTGATGCCAAATTTTTATCGATGGCTGCCATTCTAGAAGTCACCGTTTTCCGAGATAAGCTTACAGTCTCAAAATTATTTTTCCTGTCTGGACATAAAACATCACAAACTTGGAGCATGCATTGTTTAACGAACTCCTCATCACTGAGAGCTTTATTATTTTTAGCAATATTGTATGCTACAATGTAACTTGCATGTGTAGCTGCTTGAATACTGTTTACCTTCTTGAAAAAATTTTGCCGGCTAGATAATTTTTTTACAAAGACTTTCTGCATTTTGTTTTTTTCATATTCGGACATTGCTTTATAATTGAAATTCTTATGCTTAGATGTGAAATGACTGGAAATGTTATATTTTTTTAAGATTGTCTTATCTGCAAGGAAGCTGTAGCACACTGGTTTATCTTTTACAACTGAAAAAAAATATTTCCATGTCTATTCATCATTAAAAGCACGGCACTCTGAATCAATTTTACGTTTTTTAGTAGACATTTTAAGGTTAAATAACCCAAACAAGCTTTAGTACGCTATACTTTTCATAATTTCACAACTATTAACAATGACGCTATATGTCCATAATCTTTCAACACGCAATGGAGCTTAAAATGTGCAGTCTGGCACATGTGAGGTCTAATTCACCTATATTGAATTCCCATATGTCTGCTCCACAAGAAAAAGATAACGCTTGTTGGCGCCAATCTACAGCTATAACTAACAAATAGCCGCCCAACCTGTCTAGTGGTTAGCGTACCTGACTACAGATGGGTGGGACCTGGGTTCAAATCCTGACTCGGGCATGGATGTACTTTCTCTCTCTCTCTTTCTTGTCTTTATCCTTTTTTTGTGTGTGAATGGTTGCCTACCCTATAAACGGGTACCTAAGGCATGTGTGTACTGAGGAAGTCGGACTCCACACCAAATATGGTTCAGTTGGAAAAGTGGAGCAACGCAACCCATATTGCCAGCCTGGCTGACACATGACAACAACAACTAACAAATAACTTCCGCTTTTAACTCTTTGCCGATTGAAAAATGCCTATGTTTGCTATTTCCTTCGATTTATGTTTTGTAGAACAAAAATAGAGAAAGTAAACAAATTACCAGCTCTTTGAAAAAATGGAAGAAAAAATATAATATTTAAACAAAGTAGAAAAGGAGATGGATATATAATATATGAATATTTCTTTTAATTTGCCTCTGACCAGCAAATTAAAATTCAATACGCGAGCCGGATAGAACCTTTCGGCGGGCCGGAGTTGGCCCGCGGGCCGTAGTTTGCCCATCCCTGAGATAAACCAATAATAATAAAGAAATTGAATATATTATATTTAATTTATTATATTTAATTTAGGGAAATAATTTTGGTTAATATTTACTGTACAGTCCCCCTTGGCGCGATTTTTTTATGTTTGGCGATAAATAACATTTTCTGGCACCCAACCAATCGCGGATAAGGGATTATGATTTTTCAATATTCGGTTTATAGACCTCGCTTGTAAAAAATGACGAGATTTTTGGCGACTTTTTAAAAAAGTCGCCAAGGATGGCCGTAAAGTAAATCTTTACCATAATTTTCATTAAAAAGAAAATAATCTTATATTTTTAAAATCTAAATAATTTCTTAAATTTTGTTCTTAAAATTTTTAGAACAATTTCTTAAAACTAAATATTTTTCCTTTAAGAATGAAATAATGTAAAATTTTCGGTAAAAATTTACTGTACGGTCACAATTGGAGACTTTTTCAAAATGTCGCTAAAAATCTAGCGATTTTGCATGAGCAGGTTCTAAAAAAAAAAAAAAAAAACAGAATATTGAAAAATATTGCCTGTGCGAAAAAAATGGAGAAAATGTAATTTATCTCCAAATGTGGAAAATTGAGCCAAGGGTGACCGTACAGATCCAGATTTTCAAAGTTTACTGAAATGTATTCTCCTAAATATTTTTATTTTTCTTTAAATAAAATAGATTGGTCTCTTGAAAAATATAAACTAGTAAAAACCAATGTCGAACAATACATTTACTATATCATAATATAATTAATGTATTAAGTAATTTCCACAATATAACTTGATAAAGAATTATTTTTGATTCAAAAACACAGCATGCCATATTCTAAAAAGCAGAAATGGTATTATGCAGTACAGTACTGTACAAGATATTTTATATGTACACTCAAAAGTTCTCCCGGAAAAAACTCCTTATTACGTGGCCATTACGCTTCGTGTTGGTGAAATGGTGGCGGTGCTTTTACGCCATCTGCTGCTGCCAGGAGTGTTTGTACATGCTGTCCAGTACAGAGAAGAAGGCCTGTGTACGAGACACACAGATGCACTGTTAGGAGCCCCGCCCGTTTCTAACTGCTGAAGTCACGGAACTCTGAAGAGCGCTATAAAAAGATTTTATGGCTGAACCCTAAAGCTACTGGAACGTGAAACTGAATAATTGATCTTTGTATGCATTGGCAAAAGAGAGAAGGGATCCTTTCATTTATTTATTTTTTTTTTCCTTGCTCCATCCCTTTTCTGGAAAAGTGTCGGTGTTAATATTTTTTTCTATTTCTCTGCCCGAGTTTACGGCCGAAAGAGGGAGCTGGTGGGTTTGCAGAACCCGGACATGTTTGACCAGATGACATCTTGAGGAATGAAACGTTGAGCACTTGCAGGAAAATTCTAATATTGATTGGAAATGGATTGCGGGCCAAATACTTCTCAAAAAATCATATCAAAAAAATCTTTTATTATTTATTGTTTGAGATGAATCTAGTCTAGACTCGATTCATGTGAATTTTTCTAATATTTTATACATGTATAATAAATAGTCTAAATATTAGGTTGGGGAAAAAGAAACCCATTATTTTTACGTGAACTTTTGGTAACTTCTTTTGGATTCACTTTGTAAAAAGATTTAAAACAGCTTTCATGTAGATTTTTAGGTCTTGCGCGTTACGACTGCTGGTATACAGTTAACTTCGATCATTTTTGATATTTTATAGACATTTTCGACGATGCTGTATCCACATGCGTGGTGCATCTCTATCATCAAATATACACGAACGGAATCGACGAAACAAAAATTGTACGTAACTGGTTGTTACAGTCTTCTATAGGACGATAAACACCTTTCACAATTTTAGCAACCCGGCTATCTTTTTCGCCGTTACAAGAGAAAAACGAAAATGTATCGAATTTTCTGTTTGTTGTCTTCCATTTTTAAAACCTTGTACTCGTAACTAAATGAATCAAACAAAAAACCGCAAGAGGATATTTTAGTGTCCAATGTCACCTTTCCAACGAGCATAAATCTGAAATTGTTTGATAGATACCTCACGAGATATCGATCACTACAGACGTCTACCGAAAAAATAATGGATTACTTTTTTCCCAAACTAATATTACTTTATGCGGATTCAAAGCAATTTTATTTTTTTGTTGATTAAATAGAAATATTAAGAGTATATATGTATATATATATATATATATATATATATATATATATATATATATATCGTGATCTTCTGATCAACGTGAATCGGAAGTAGAACTTATGACATCTTGAGACTTGACATCTTGGACTACTTATTAGTCTTACAAGACTAATAAGTAGTCCAAGCATGTTTGATCTGATAGCAGTTTCAAATTTCAATAATGAAGCCTTTGAAATTAATATCATTAGTCAAATAATATATAAAAATCTTTAAAAATCATTCGAAGCTTTGAAATTTTTCTAAAAACTTTAGCCACAGTAAACTCGTTGATTATTATAACAGATGATTCTGAGCCTAGGTTTGATTCATGTAAATCAGCCAAGTTTTTCATACAAAATTAATAATGTATCCAAACATATTTGGCTGGATGGTATTTTCAGATTTCAATAAAAAATGTTTAAATATATACCTCATTTGTAACGAAATTATTTAAAACTTTTCATGTTTCAAAATTTTTGAAAAAAAAAATATATAATCCGAGTTTGATTATTCCTCTATTATCCTTTGATTCCATTGATTATTGTTTATCACAAAATCAATGATTATATTTAAAGATAAATGTAACCCTCTGCCAAATCTTTTCTATAAATGTAATATTTAGGAAAACATTTGGCTAGATTGAGATTTAATAAAAAAATGTTTAAATTTGAAAAATATAGTTTGAGTAATTTCATTGAATATTTTTAGAGATGAATATGAGCTTGATTCATTTAAATCTGCTAAATCTTTCATACAAGTCAACATATAACTGAAATATGTTTGGAGAGATGATATTTAATTTCAAGTAACAAAATGTGTAAATATATTATCTCATTCGTAAGAGAAAATTTATAAAAAATCCATCAGTGTCTTCTAAATTTCTTGAAAAAATGCTGAGTTAGCGTTTTTCTTTTCATCAGAGAAATTCATGAAAAGAAAAAGAAAAGAAAGATATTTTGTAAAGTATTTTTTCATTGCTCTTCTCAATTAAATGAAATTTTTCTGTTGGAAATTTCGAGATAATTTGATTATTTTACTAATGTTAAAAAAAGTAATTTGTAATGACTGAAAAAGGAAAAATGAAAATGAAAAAATATTCACATTGTTGTTTCGATGAAACGATTTCATTATATTAAATCAACAGATTAAAAGAAAATTTTTAGGTCATTAGGATTACCAGGTCCTTATAGGTGCTGTTATGTATGCAGTTCACTGAAATCGGTGAAAATATTTTGAGGCATTTGACATAGTATTGCCCTAAGTAAATATGGTCCTCATTATATAATTTTCAGTGGACTTCTGACAGATTCTGACGTTTTCACAAGCGTAAGATGAGAAAATCTCCGTACGTCCCAACTGATGGTTGTTGTTGTTCCAGTATGTTTCACAGTACTTAGCCCTGAGTTTGGCTCTACCAGTTAGATAGAAGCACCCGGGTTGATGTCTTCATAATTTAGAAGCAGGAACCAAGTAGAAGACCCCCCCCCCAATACGTGACTTACCACCCCCTGAGCTATCATTTTATATGGAGGACATTGCGACCACAACATATTTAACGTATATCAGCCGCCATTAGAGAACACGACGAATCTTTGTTTGGTTCGGGATCAAAACTCCCTATCTTCCAAAATGAGAACGAACGTCCTGACCAACCATACCAACTCTGCCCCTCACCCTCACGGTTATGAATATAGAAGACAGAAATGCAATACCCCTTCCCTGTGGTTCAACAACGGATGGAATCGAACGAGGACCTTCTGCTCTGTAGATTAGGACAAAACTAAGGTCATGGTGAATTCAAATAATCATAAGATAAGCGAGTGTTTCTTCTATGCATATGCTGTTCGTATATGCTTTATTTTGGAGAAAATTTACTTTTAATATAAGATCCGTGCTTCCTTAGCTTTAATGACCAATCACTTGCCATGAATGAAATACATGTACTGGTGTCTATGTTAATAAGCATAAAATATATAAATTATTAGTAGTATATAAGGTATATAAATTACTAAATTATATAAATTTCAAGTAGCTTTTATATCGTCACTAGAGAAATGTTGAACAGATATCTAAATTGTTAGAGTACTCCTTCTCAATTTAATAGTTAGTGGATTCGATTCCCACCAGAGATGTGGATGTTTGCCAAAGATTGGAATCCCACTAAAATTTATCCACTAAAATTGATCACGTGGACAGGAAGTAATTGAAGAAGGATAAATAAAAACCACAATATAAGCATAACCAAAACTATATCACGTCTGTAAGAAAACACTACTTGTTATAACTTCACCTACCAAAAGGTTATTTGCTAGTAATGAATGAGCCTTTTGAAATCTGCATGAAATATGCGAATGATGTTTCACGTGGAGTAAAATTAAGTTAAAATGTCTTGGTTCTCCTTGTCGAAGCTATTTCATTCGAACATCCTCCACATCTTTAAAAAAAAAATCTGTTTAAATGTGTCTTTCCGTTACTTCTTTCAGAAATTACAAAATTTTATGAATGAGCAAGTTCAGCTGTTTAATTTAAGAAAAAAATCCATGTTTGCGGTTACTTTATGACGTAGAATCATTCTGAGCTCTGATTGGCTAGGGCCTACCATTAAAAGTTTGCTGCAAAATGTTTTCGCCATTCATGACATCTTATTGCCGTTGGGCATCATATCAGATTATTCTGTAAATATTGGCGAGAACTTGGGACAAATCGGCGATCAAACTTCAACGTTTAAAGACTTATCTTCACACATTAACGCTACTTCAGTTATCTTGATTGACAGTTTTCTCAGTAATCTTTGAGGTTGCTGTGTCTCCTATCAGTAAATATTTCCAGTCTCCCAATGATAATGATTTAGTGTTTCGTTACTTACACCCACCCACACACATACACACACACATATATATATATAGTATATATGGTTAAAATTAACTGTACGGTCACCCTTGGCGATATTTTCATAATTTCGTCATTTTGCGCAAACAAAATCTTAAAATAAATAAATAAATAACCCATAATATTGAAAAAAGTTTGCCTGTGTAAAAAAATGGGTTGCTAGAAAATATTATTTATCGCTAAATGTGGAAATATTACGCCAAAGGTGACCGTACTGTAAATCTGATCCTATATATATATATAATAATATGTTACTTAAAAAACAATAAAAATCAAAGACAAGAGAAAGAAAAAACTCTAATTCAATACAAATAAAATAAGATCAAGAAAAAACTATTACAATATGAATAGGAAAAATTGTATAGGGATCACATCTTCATCAGGGAAGGAGATGATTAATCATACAAATACAACACTCTTTTTTGACTAACACGATGGATAAATTTGTAAAAATCTTCCTGCAATATTACACGAAGAGTGTGAAAAATATAACAAAAATTAAAGCAAAATAATTCAATGCATTATGTATATATATATATATATATCGGTGCCAGCAAATCAAAACTTATTATTTAAATTAAGATAGAAATATAGTTTCCAAAAATAGTTTGAAAAGTTTTCAGTTAAATTAGTTTATTAATTATGATGAAGATTAAAAGTTAAATTATAATTAAAGTAAAAGTAGATATTTTCCGGAATCTTATAAGAACTTCAATGCTTGGGTGGTCTTCCTGTAGTTATAAAAACTTCGCATTGCATTTTTACAAGTGATTCCTTACTTCTTACATATTTTAAAATAAAATTAACAGGAAAAAAATTATATTTAAGTTGATCAATTAACCGTTTAATTTAGTTCCTGGTGAATTTAGGATTATTGAAAATATTGTATATGTGAGTTTTAATTCATTAAATACAAATCCCTATAAATTTTTAAAGAAATGTTGCATTTCCAGCATATTAATTTAATAATTTTAAAATTGAAAATTACTGGTTCTATTGAAAATATCTATATAAGCATTCAAATTTTCTATATTTTTAAATAAATCAAAATTTCAGATAAATTATTAGTTATGTGGATTTTTTTAATAAGGGAAAGTTCAGAACCTTAAATTGATTTAGAAATATTAGAATCATTGAAAATAATAAAGGCGTCTCCATATCAAAATACAAAAGGATATTAAAAAAATAAATCTTTCCATAGTAATGAAGAAATAATAATAAAAAAAAAATTTAAATCGTCTTTTTGACGATTAAGACTAACCCTAAAGTGAATGTTTTGATTTATTTATTGCTTGCATAAACAATCAAATATGAATATTGAATGTGCTTTACAAGCTACATGAAATATATTTATCTTTACTTAACGATGAATAAGTATTTATTTTTGAATAGCGGTATCAAGAAAGACAAATCTCCAATAATATATAAAACAACCCATCCCACTAAGATATCGGCCAACATTTTCTTTCCAACTGCTCACTGAAGAGCTCATCCCACTGACACATTGACTTTTTTTTTGATGGGTGGACAAAATTGTATATTCATCATTATGGGTGAAAACGATTATTTGTTTCACTCACAGACCAATTATAAGTGAAATAAAGTGACGTACACATGATCTCAACTGTAATGAAAAAAACAACCACTTTATGGGGGAAAAAAACTGCAAGTATACTTGAAAAATTGGAACCTTGTGTAATATCACAATTTTGAATGAAAATACTTTTACCATCATAAATACAGTTTTAATAAATGCAATGCTTAACCAAATTATTCCAATAATCAAAATTAATATTTAATAAATTTTTGCCATCTTGAAAAATAAAAATGTAATATATCATTCACAATTTATTAATGGGCATGCTGATATAAAAGATTTTTTAAAACAGAGGAACTGATATTATGAATAAAATTTTTTGATAGAAAGTCTAATACTGGTCTCTTATAAACTAGGATACAAATAGTTTTTTCTTGACATTTCAAGCAGTTGTGGTCTAAAATGGCTGGTCCAGCTGTCATTCAGGATTTCGTGCACTTTTGGAGCATATTAGCAAGAACGCGTTAATACCGATCTTGGAGCGATGTTTTGCTAATTTTAACGCGCTGCAAATGTCTCTCAAAGGTGACTTTTACGTCTAGGGCGCGAAATGTAATTTTATTAGCAGTTATTTGAGGTAAGGATTAAGAAGTTATTCTCCCCAGATAGCAAGTTGATGTCCAAAAACATCGGTGCTCGCCTTTTTAGCACCACTTATTCTTGGCGATATTTTGGTGTAATTTTATTACAAAAGAAATGGCCGTACTCTGGAATTGAAAAGCCATAAATATGCGATTTTTCTTAGAATAATTAATATTTACTAGCTGCTTGATAAAAAAAAAATGAAAGAATTCCATCTTTTAAGGATGGGTAAAAATGCATCGCTGCATTTTTATTTTTATGAAACTGATTAGAAGTGCTTAAGTCGTTTATGTAATATATATTTTGCCATAGGTTATTGACAATGACTGATTAGCAATACAAAAATAAAATACATTTTATATAACTGAGAAAAATTAATGTTTATTATGAGAGTGGAGAAAAAATTGGAATGCGTTTTAAAAGATGGATGATAATAGGGCTTGATATTTTTATTTTTAAAAAATTGTTTAAGAATAAAATGAAATTAATCTATTTAATTTATACTAATATATATTTATCATATATACATTTTTATCATGTATAACAAATTATGAAAATAATTTGTTATACATTTTTCATAATTCATTATACTAACCATGATTAACTCATAAGTCTTAATCTAGTACTGGATTTAACTTAGAATAACTAACATTTACTATTCTTCTGAAAAAAATTAAAATGTTCTAAGGAAAGAACAAAAATATATGTGACAGTGATTTTTATTAATATGATTAAGAGGAACTACTTTGATATACCCCCCAAAAATTATGCGCCAAATCTGGTACTCCTTACGGACTTTTTAGGGTAGCTGTTACTTATTTTGGTGTTGCCAATTTAAATTTTTGCTGTTGCCAAATTTAGTATTTTCTTATATTATGTACCATTTTTGGAGTTTTTGGTAAAACTCCAAAAATGGAGTTTTAGGGTGCCTCCTTGGCAAACATGGCGATTTTTATTTGGCTATCGATTTTACTGACGATTTTTTTTGTACAGAACAATCAGTTGCTCTGTTGCAATCAGAATACGACTGGGTTTTGTCAAGCTTGGTGATCAATCGCGATCACAACTTGGCGAGAATCAAAGGGGCACCCTAAGTATAGTCTAACCGATTTTTTTTTTTTTTTTGTTATTAATTATTTGTATTTAGCGAGAATCCATCTTGGTGCGAAAAAAAGGCGCCAAAATCAGTATTTTGCTTGGCGAGAAGAAAAGTCGCCAAATTTCCGATTTGGGGAGAGGGTAGTTCCGAATCAAGTAGTTCCGATAAAGAATATGGTGAAATTAGTTTGATAAATTAATAAATGTTTATGTTTTCAGATTAATTTATTGAACATGATTAATACGTGATCCACAATTCAAGTTGTATAACTTAGAATAACTAATATTTACTAATAATGTTTAAAGAAAAAAAAACAGAAACAAAAAGAAATTGCTTTAAGAGATGTATAAAAATATAAATTTCTATTTTTATTAAATGCGAAATGACGTTAGCTAACAGCAACTGTAATATCCTCGAGGAACTGAATTCGTTCTTGGACGTAATTAGATAAAGCTGATGATTGATGAAAAAAAATAAACCATGTAGTAGCGCCACCTGCTATTTATTTTATAAAACATAAACTATATTTCTTTCAAAACTTTCCTGTAAATTTCTGTAATGGAGATTTTTTTTTTTTTAAATCAGATTATCCGCGGCGACGTATTCGAAATTTGAAACTTTTTTTAATACATAATCAGTGGATTATATACAAGAAAATAGGTTATACATTTTAACTAATGAAAAGATTAAACAAATAAATTTATTTATATAAAATTATTATACTTTATATAAATATAGTTTCAAGCAAGTAAATCAATAAAAAAAAATTATTTTATGTAAAACTAGCAGAAAAAGCTCACCAGCTTTCTTGGACTTAAGGAAATGCATATTCATGACTTTGGAAGGAAAATTATGATATAGAAGATTTTTACTATTATGTACAACTTTTAACTATATATACTATTAATTTATTTTTGTTTACGCAGCTTGTATTACGAAATAAGGTTTCACGTGTAGATCAGCTAAAAATAATCAAATAAGATATGTGGAACTCCTGAAAATTTCTCTTGATTGAGAAGTCATCGAACCCTAAAATCCATATTCTTCTGATATGTGGCATAATGTGAAAAGCGTAAACACATACGATGCAATTTTGAAAAAGAATATTTTTTTTCAAAAATTAAAACAATAGCAATTATTGTTATTTTTTAATTAAATGTAGAAAATTGAATGCACTAATATTTTACATATTTTTTCTCTAACTAGTAAACGGAGGACAAAAGTATCTCCATTATTCCTCCGTTTCAAGGAAAAAAAAAAAAAAAAAAAAAAGACATGACAAAATTTTAAAGACAAAAGCATTTTGACATTGTTTAGCACTCCAACAAAAGGTAACGCTTAAACTTTTGCGGTTGGTGATGTTTTGTTTAGAATTAGTAATATTATTTGGCGACTTTATCACTTGAGCTGGTGATATGGAGTAGTTCCATAACCTACCGCCACGAAATGACGCAAGACAAATCCATTCATAAGATTATTATTCAAGACGTTTTGAAAATTTAAGAATCAACAACATTCCACAAGTTTCGAAAGTGTCTATCTGATAAAGAAGTGGCAGTCTCGTTGATTTCATTAATAAAAAAAGATAAGACTAAGAATCTCTGGGGGTAGGGTTTGCATTCATGAAAATAATTTATGAAACACAATCGACGTGGTTGAAATCACGTGTTATGCAACTTGTTGATGCTTTGTTGGCGGTAATAACTTAAGAATAAAGAAGATTCCTTAAGCAATTTATCTGAAATATTTTTGGTTTTTCACACACATTTCATTTGTAATTTATATAATTTTATTAATTTTTCATTTATATATATAACTTTGTCATGCAGAAAACAAAGTCGTTCGGTAGGTGTCACACCAAAGGAAAAAAAAAAAAAAAAAAAAAAAAAAAAAACTCATCTTCTTTTTTTTGTTCAGTTTTCCATTCTGTTATCAAACAATTTTTAATTTTCAAATGAAAATTCAATAGTTACAAGTCAAATTATTTTCAACGTGTTGTATATAAGTCATTATAAAATAATTTGAAAGTAAGAAATAATTAATTAAAAAATAATTCATCGATATATATATATATACCAAAAATTTTTTTTCCAAAAATTAAACATAGTTGTACGAAATATATTTCGAAAATTTTATAAGAATTTATTGAATTAAGCTCATTTAATTTTCTAAGTTAGATTATTACGGTAAATTTCCGACAGTCGGTTTCTGGAAACCAAACCCATTGAACTCAATCAAAAATCTCGTCATTTCTAAAAGCATGGTTGAGTGACGTAGTCGACATGTGAGTTGGTCTCCTTCTCTTCATACCACGTCGCATCAACGGAAAGATATTGCATCCTACAAAACTTGTAACGTACATAGATCTTAAAAATACAAGTCTTTGGCGAAGGCAAGTATCGAGTCCGTAACCTAGCACCCATGAGGACTTTTATCAGCCAGGATATTCTACCACGATTTATTTCTGTAAATAAATAAATAAGAGCTGAGCATGGCGTAGTGGTAACCTAGCATTCTTCTGAACATTCAGATTTGGGATCGATCTCAGATTCTGCTGAATAACGAGAGATGGATATTGAGCATACAATTTCTATGGATGAGTGTTTGGAAATTTTCCCGGTTTCCTCCCTTGTGACATATAAATATGACTCACTTAGGAAAATGTCTTAGGAAGGGAAATTAAGCTGTACATTTTAAAACGCTTTATTACTATATGTCAACAAATAAGAAGTTTAAAATTGTAGTACAGTGTATTATAAATAGTTCATTCATTGGAATTTTATTTCAATATTTTCGGAGCATTATTCAATGACCGAGTTATAAAATATTTTAATTTTTGTGAAAATCAAGCAATGTATTTCTTATTTCATAATATAGATTCTTTTGAGTTGCAAAGAAGTAGAAGTAAATAAATATATAATTATGATTGAAACATTTTACTATGCAAAAGCTGAAAATATTTATAAATATTATTTTAAACTTAAATTCTTTCTAAATAACTATATATATATATATATAATATATATATATATATATATATATATATATAAAATTCAGTAATATGCACTTTAGTATTTTTTATTAAAACGAATAGCATGCAATTCACTTATTTACACGTCATTCCTTAAAAATTAAAGAAATATATATATATATTTTATTTATTTTTTTTACTTTAATAAAAGTTTTTTATACAAAATTTAATAGCAACATTTTATTTAATTTTTTAATCATTAACATATCAAATAAAATTTCTGGATTTATAAAAATAGATAAAATACCAAATTCTTATAAAAAAATAATTTCCAAGATTTTTTTTATATATAGATTTGATTTTAAAATATACTTGAATTTTCTGAAAGGTACTTCTTGAAAATAAAAAAAATAAAATAAATAAACACTTATTATCGAATATATTAAAAGATTTCAGAATTTAATAAATTCCTTAAAAAATAACAAAATACTCTTTGTATAAAAAAAAATAGTCTTTTTCATGAAGATTATGGGACATGTTAATTGAATCACACACACCATCGTTCATGAGATTTATAACTCAAAAGGGATATAGTTTTTAAGAATATTAATAATTACTAAGAAAATTAATGTAATGGTAAAAGAGCTCAATAGCTTAACGCTAAAAACTTCTAGAAAATATTGACGTACATTAAGTTATTACACCATTTTTTTTTCAATTTAACAGAATCATAAATCCTCCATTTTAGATAAAAAAAAAAATAATAATTAAATCATATGAATGGTAATAATAAAAAAGAGAAAAAAAGTGTCACTGAAAATTCCTTATAAAACTTGAGTATTAAAATTTTATGGTATATTGCACAAAATACAGATCACTTTTTGAAAATTTTCTGAAGTATTTTTAGAATATCATTTATCTATTACTTCCTATGATGAAAATTATAGTCATTGTATATTTGGTCCAAAGAGCAGAAGTGTGCATGCGGTTTCATGTTAAGTCTTAAACATACAATGTGCAATTCTTGACGCTAATCTTTTAATGACGTAGAGTTCATTTATTGTTCACGTGGTAGAAGCCAGGTGATTTAGTTTTATCTCTTAAAAGATTAGCTCGAAATTGAAAAGAAGTAAAAGATGTAATATCAGTTTATAATTATTACACTATCCTTAACAAAATTTCATAAGAACCCGATTAGAATAAAAAATATTGATATGTCACAGAAGAATAAACCAGACAATAATTATTTATTAAGATGATTCATTCGTTTTAGTTTCATTCTAAAAATATCAATAGATTAAATGATAAAAATTAAATGGTAAGATAAGTCCTAGTTTAAAATATTATTTTAATTTAATTTCTTTTGTCTTTTTTTATATTCTGGATAAAAAAGATATTTAAAGGGTTAAATTGATAAGAAATAAAAATCAATATATCTTGAAACAATCTACCAAGTAATAATCGATTTATTCAGAAAATGTTCGTCTCTTTAGCTTTATTCTAAAAATATCAATAGATAAATGTAAAAAAAAAAAAAAAAAAAAAAAAAAATACATAAAATGATAAAAAATTAAAAATGTGTTTTAAATTTCAGTTTTCTGAAGAGAAACTTGTTTTTTTTACATGTTTAATATAGCTTATGGATTAAATCGATTAAAAATAAAAATATTAATATGCCAAAAACAATCAATCAAATGATGATTGATTTGTTATGATTTATCTGTTTAATTTTGCTCTAAGAATATCATATAAA
>JAPDSC010119415.1:0-23162 GCA_026290005.1 Latrodectus geometricus
TTGAAATATTTGGCATATATCAAAATAAAAAAAATTTCTAAAAACATACCAAATATAATGCTAATCCCTCATTACATGATGCTATAATCCTCATCAGGGTCAAAGCAGAAGGTAAGGACAATAATAATTAACTGTATCTGTCAGCTTTCCTAAACCTAAAAACAATAAATCTTTTATAATTTTCATATAACATTGAAGATACTGAAATATAATTTTCAGTTAATTACACTTAAAAATTATTCTGGATAGAAATTACAATATCACATAGAATTTAAAATTTCATAGGGAAAAAAATCAATTATTAAAGCACATGTATCCTTAATATTCTCTTTTCACCTTTAGTATTCTCCATTTCACATGAAGTGGATTATTCAAAATTTCTACATAACTCTTAATAGAATAAATAAATATTAAATACATTTAAAAATCCAAATTCTGCTCTTACCAGCATACTACCAATTCAAAGTTAGGAACTTTTCAAACATAAGTTTAAATAAACCAGGATATTTTGCGACCTATAAATTATGTAAAACAAGTATTTAAAAAATCATACATTTTTTTTGATGTTTCCAAATATTTCACTTAAAAAAAATTAATATAAAATGTCCCTCCCCCTATATTTTTTAAACTTAAATAAGATAAACATTCATACGAATAAATATAAATTCTAAATCTGGAAACTAAAAAATTTAAAAATTTATCAAAATTAGATCAAATTACAATTGATTTACATATTTTTGTCGTTATAATTACATAATAATGTAAAGTATACTTTATAAAATTACTAAATTAAGTAGCTAAAAAGGAATACATTAAAATCATAATAAGACAAATATTTATTATGATTTTAATGTATTCTTATTATGATTTTAATGAATAAAAATAAAACTATAATTACAAAATTATTGTTGGCAGAATTATTAATGAATCTTATAAGAAGCCTTCAATTATTGAAATTTTTTCCAATGCTCCAATTTTCTGAAAACGAGAATAATATTTTATCAACATAGTTGATAATTACATACGAGAAAGAAACAATATTTTTATTTTGATATCAGGTGAAAATTTGTTTAAAGTAATCCTTTAAGCAAATTTTTTTTAAATTTAGGATTGAAGGAAATATGGAAAATTCTTTTTTCAACTCCCATCAACAAACTGTTAAAATTTTAACTAGATTGAATAATTTCTTTGAAACAATATTTACCTTACAGTTAATTTAACCTCATAACTAATATCTACCCTATATTTTTCATTGGTTTACATTGGCATATATGTTATTCACAATAATGCAACAAAGAAGATAAAATATATACTTCTAGAATGATTTCAGAAGTGTTTGTAATAACCTAAAGGACAGATAACCACATTTATTTTAATTCGGAATTCCTGAATTTTTTTTAAATTTAAATACTAAAGCAATTCTTTTGTAAAGATGTTGGCTATGTAAAAATTGTTTTTTAAAAAAACTAATTTTCAAAAGCTATAAATATGAAAAAAGTTACTTCATTTTAAGAAAGACTTACATAAAAGTAAAAACCCAACTTCAGTAATAAGGAATCAAAATGACACATTGAGAAAAATAAATATCAGTAGAAAATAAACTTAGTTCTTTATTTATAAATATTTTCAATTCATTATATATAATTTTATAAATCTTAAAAATTTTTGTTTTATATATATTAAAACTAATTGATTTGCTATTGAACTAATATGGCTAAAATATAGGTATAAAGATTTGATTTCTTTATCATTCAATAAACATATTTTTTATTTCCTTTTTTTCACATGTTGCCTAATAAGACCAGGATCTACAGTTTAAAGTGGATTCAAAACTAAAACAAACAGCCAATGAGGTGGGAATCAAACAACATTTAAATCATTTGGTTGTCACCTCAGCACAAAGTTTTAATATACAATTTTCTTTAGGGTTAAAGGTTTACAAGGATAAAAATGGTATTGTGCATTCAATTATTTTATTTACCTTTGTTAATATCTTATCTCATTGCATTCATAATATTTTTTACATTTTAAATTTATAATGGCTATATTTACAATTCCAATTTAAATTTATTTCAAAGTAAAACAAATAGAAACACGTAAAACTTTTTACTTTTCTATTAATTATATTTAACTGACTTTATGAATGATTAATTTTAACCTCACAGCATGTAATTTAAAGAAAAAATATATATAATCCATGTTATGTCATTGTTATAATAAAATTCTTATTTTATTTTTTTTTAAATTTTTAAATATCATCAGAAATATTATTTTAAATAATAATTTCTCTAAGCATGTTTCTATAAAACTAATGACAAATAAATGTGATTAAAACATTTCCCCAGTAAAGATTATTGAAATAGCAAATAAAGAATGTAATAACTAAAGTTATATATTTTCTTGTTATAATGCAAATAAATGAATTTAATAATGGTTATATCCTAGCTGTGATCACCTACTCTTAAAGTGTAGAAAAAAATATAATTTTAATAATGTTCAGAAAAAAATCTTGGATCTAACATGAAGTTGTGAAGATAAAATTATTTTAGCCAACAGAATGCATTATATTGGCTAGTAATATATTTTGTAATTTTTTCATTGTGCACTCATATATCACTCACAAAATTTTATAAGTGATAGTTTAAAAAAATAAAGAAAATTTTAAAAGAGATTTAAATACTGTAGAAATTGTATTGGTTCATTACTAGACATAAAACATTTAGAAAATGATACTTTATAATGGCCAAATTTATATTGGAAATAAAATATATATTCATTGGTATTATTCAGTAAGAAAATATTGAACTTAAATATACATATTTTTGTCACATTATTACAATGATTAGAATTGAGAAAAACTGGATTATTAGACTCTTTACAAAGCCATATTTTTTTAAATTTTTAATTTTATAAATTTACAAGATCTTTCAAAATACATTTATAATTCTTATATATCTATTTAAATTTTATTCAATGAAAAAAATGGAATTCATTATGTATAAAATTACTGCAATAACGAGAGAAATTGCCCTATCATTTACAATATTTAAGTACTTCACTTTTTTTAATATATCCTTTAATAATAGAAATGTTAATGATAGTAAAATATTTGAGTTCAAAATATTATGGACATAAAATTAAGAATATGGACAGAAAAATTAAATGTAATAAAAAGAATATTAATATTTTGTTTCCACTAGGAAACAATTGCAATAAATGCATATTTGGGTAGCAGAATCTTTAGAATGTTGAACTAAATGGCTAAAAATTTCAAAAGTTTACAAACTAGTGGAGGAGGTTGCACAACTTGTAGAATATATAGGAATCTAGGCAGAATATCAATGCAAAGAAAGCCTTAAGAATATGGAACAAAAAAATTTAAACATGAACCTAAAATTGTTAAAACTTATAAAATGAAGTACGAAAATATTATTCAGAAATATTAATGAAAGTTGTTCTTAACACAACTGCAACTATACATTAATAAAATAATTATCAAGATTAATGAACAGGAGAGAGACAAAATATTTGACATATTTTTAATGAGAAATTAAGAAAGATATAAGGCCTTGCATAAGTAATGTCACCCAAGGTAATTGTAAAAATTTTAAAATCCTAATAGCAAAAATAATAATATTATAAATAAATAGAATTATTTATAAGACATAAATTATGGAAAATGCAATTATTAAATTTTTACATTATATGAAAATAATTCTTAAAAATATTGGCTGAGTAAATATTAAATTTTCTTATGGTATTTAAAATATGAAAACAATTAAGGTAAAATATTTCACTAAACTTTGATATCAACTTTAACCAAATATGTTTCAGTTAATTCCTCTACATTTATATCTGTAGGTTCTATGTAAGGTACAAGGTGTCCATTTAACCAGCAAAATATCCTATTTAAGCAAGCATATAACAAAATTATAAAAATTATTTAAATGATGTGTACATGACTATAATATAAAAGAATAATATAAAAATTAGGTAGTATAGTTAAAGTGGATTCATAACCACTACAAGCATCTAAGTGTGAATGAGATTCGAATCCATGAAATGTTGAAAAAAAGGCCAGAGTGCTAACTATAAAGCTGTCTGCTAGGGATAAAAATTGCGAACAAGTTCAACAAGAATTCATTTTAAACAAAAACATAGAATTATACAAATTATGAAAATGGGGAGGGATATTAAGAGAAAACTACATTAATTCTTCCACAAGAAAATAAAATGGTCAAACCCTAATGCCTATGCAATTTGAAGATACATTTTGTTTTCAAAATAGCTGATTAAATAGAAAAAACTTAAAATCAAAATTTTTTTTATCTGAGTATAGCAATTGCATAACTCATTATTACTAATTATTTTATAACATATTCTTAAATATGTCCTAATTAAAAAAATATTAATTTATCATAAGTTTTGACACTGTTTTTTCCCCTTTTTCTATGATGTAAGCACTTTTTAAAATGTACGTACGAAATGCTCCAGTATTTTTATAGCTGCAAAAGATAGAATAATAAATCAGTAAAAATAATTTATTTGAACTTCCTAATGTTCAGAAAATTTAAACTGAGACTATCTTGAAGTCTTATTGCAAAATTTAATTTTTATTAACAAAATTACAATCATTATGTTTTTATTTTTAATTATTTAATATTTTCCTTTAATCACATAATTGCTTGTTCAACTGAGTTTTAGATCTATTTGAAACTACAATCTTATTCAGTGTAATAAATGTAATTAAGAATTAAGGTCCACATTGATGATGTACTTAAATATAAAAAATCATATATAGTTTTGGAAGTTTTGCAATAAATGTCACACCAAAAAAGTGTTAATATAAGATGTTCATACAATATTTTACTTTATTCTATTTAATATAAAAACAAAAATTAGATGCCAAATTTAAATTAGTTAAATAATTTTTCTGTCAAATAATTAAAAAAAAGTCAACAGATATTTTTTATATCAATAGTATAGTATTTACTATTTGTACCTAATATATAGAATTATAATAGAATATAATATTTTTACTACTAGTATATATTTTACAATTTGAATATTATTAAATTGAAACAGTTAAATTATGTCTGCTTTTACAGAAATGGCAATTATTTCATAAAAAAATTTTTTTACATAACATCATTTATAGTGCCAGACCAAACAATACCTCATCAGCTTTTGAGATTAAAAGACTATGAATAGCTGTTATAGTGGCAGCAACAGATGTAGCAGATATGTCATCTAGAATCCATCTGAGTAATCAGACAGTTCCTGCTTATAAAAGTATCGACAACAGAGATCTATCTAAACAGTTATCCATCATTCCTTACCACATCTAAATATTTCAGAAAAACATATCATAAATAATAATTATCATTTCAGTTATTATTTTAATTATTTAATCCAATATTCATAGAAGCATTTTGCATGAAATACAAAATAAACTCATTTTTCTAAAAATGTGAATCAATTTTTATTTTTTAAAAATTAATATAAATTCAATTATTTTCGATAAAAATTAATTTAAATACTTTAATTTACATGTAGAAAATGAAAATAAAAATGTACTCATGGTATCCAAAATATGTGTGATATAGTATGCAAAGCAGTAATTATTTGAGATAAAAAAGAACTACAAGCTAAAATGAACAGCTCCTTCAATGAATATTTTGCAAACTTGAGCATACAATTACACATGAATAAAAAAAAAAAACATAAAACATTTTTCAATACCATGATTTTAAACCAAAATCTATAATATATAGAGTTTATATAAAATGGCAAAAGTCATAATCAGATATATTTTTAGTTTGACAGAAAGTTAGTTACTTGAAGTTGAAGTTACTTGAAGAAAAATTTAGATAAATATCAAAAGTTAAATTTTAGTATGCCTAAAATAAATATGAATATCATAACAAAATATCATATTAAAATACATGATAATTTGTATAATAATGTATATGTTATAAATACAGGTATAAAATAACTAAGCAATGAATTTTGTAACACGATTCAAACTTAAATATAAAAGCTAAATCAAACCCATATTTTTTTAAACGAAAATGTAAGAAAAATCATGAGAAAATGACAAAATTGAATCTGGTTTAAATTATTTCTATGAATTCTACTTTATTAAAAAAGTAAGCTATAATTTATAAACTCAAAACATAATAAATTTTTACTGAAGACAGCAGTCTCAGAAAATTATAAATATTTTTACAGAACTATGTTCATATAACACAGGGGTGGCCAAGACGTCGACCGTGGTCGACTGGTAGACCGCAAAGACATTTTAGGTAGTCCACAGGATCATCCCGATAATGACCTCGAATATTAACAATTTAATTTATGACTTATAACATAGAATCAATGAATTATTTAAAATAAAAATTTACTATAGTCTACGCTTTAAAACTCAAAACAAATTGTGCAAAAATTTACGATTTAAAGATTTATGATTAAAGATTTACGATTTAAAACATAAAATGGACATGATGAGCACGATTAAAACATTAAAAAAACTATAGAAAGTTATGCATCTCAATTAAGAAAACATGAATTGAAAAACTTCAAAAATATGGAGGAAGAGTGCATCTATAATCCAAACTGAGACTTCTAAGATTTCACTTAATACTTGTTTTGTTTGAAGAATTTGAAAGAAGATTCACTGACTTAATTAGGTTGAAAGAAATGCTCAATTTTATGATATTTCCATTTGATGAAAATGTCAACATTGATGGACAACGTGTCTGAAAAAATAGAACATTTAATAGATATCACATCAGTCACGGTCGAGGAAGAAATTATTAAATTAAGATGCGATATATATCTTAAATCCAGAGCATATTTAGCGATACTGATTTTTGGAAATTAATTTCTGAGGAAACGTTTCCAAATGTAAGTTTTTTTTAGAAAAATTACATAATTTACCATTTTTTCCTATTACTGAAAATAAATATGTACGTTAACTTAGCTCTGCCATTGGTAGACTACCTGTGATTTCTTAAATGTAGAGTAGACCCCGGATCCCAAAAGTTTGGCCACCCCTGATATAATATATAACAAGGGGCAAAAAATATCTCAGGTTCATCTCCATGGTGGTGCAACCCTTCCTGAGTTGGTACATCTACATCATGAGCTAATAATTTGTCTTTAAAATCAAAATGAGCAGTATAGCCAGTCTGAAATCCCTTAGGAATGTCTGAATTTTAATTAAGTCTGAATTAATATATATTACAGTTTTAATTAATATAAAAACTCTATAACAAATATTTTAAATGAAACACAGTTATGTAAAAATTTAGCAGAAGACTAACATCTCCACATAAGCTAAGATTCCATTCAGTACAAGTTTATTATTCTTATATATCTATTTAAATTCCTTATTTCTCTCTCTCTCTCTCACACACACACACACACACACACACACACATATATATATATATATATAATTCAAGTTGAAGACATTTTTTAATATGAAACATACCTATTAGGAAGATAACAAAATTCAACAGAAGCTGGAACATCTTTCAAATGTGAAAGATGTGATTCATGGCACAAAAGTAACCATTGTAAACTACTTGTGATAAGAAATAAATCTTCGAACAACAGCTGCTCACTATCTTTTCTAGAAAATATAGCATATATAAGAAAGTTACATATTCAGTGCTGCTACACTGAAAATCTAATTCAGATTTAAAAGCAAAATTTATTTAGCTAAACTCATTTTTTGAAATATTATGATATAAATCAAAGATTGGTGCATAGCACCAATCTTATGGTAAGAGGAATTTTGGATTGCTTGGTGCAGATACAGATTCTAATTTTGAGCAGCTGAGTAAAAAATTTATAAAAAATATAAGACATTCTGTTTACTTAATCATTGTGAAAGAAAAAAAATTTGTAAGCCAGTGTTACTAATTCATAGTATGTAATATCCATCTTTGATAGCATAATGTTTTTTATTATTATTAGTCACATTATCAGATCATGATGCTATATAATACAATGTGTATTTAAGAAGGTAATTCATAGAAATAAATAGATAACAACAAGCAAAAAATTATTTGCTTTGTACATACACTTTTTAATGTCAATAATTATGTGCAATGATGATGAAAATACTTTTTTAAGGGTATAATATTTTCAATTTATTTTGAAACATTAATATAATTTAAAATCTTCAAATAAATGCCACTCAAAATGAAAAAATTCTACAAAAAATATTTATGTTCAAAATCATTTACAAATAAAAAAATATGATAGAAAAATTTAAAAATAATTGTTAATAATTTTTTTTATTGTAAGTTTTTAATTATAAAACTATAAAATTTAAGCAAAAAACATTAATAGAACTGATTAGAAATATTTAAAGTGAATACTTAAGTTTTTTAAACTTATTTAAAGTAAAAAGCTTCTTAAATTACCAGGATTTTGAAACTGGGTTTTCATCCAAAAGGTAAGAATGATAGCACTTTGCAATAGTTGAAGTTGAGACATAACTTCACCAGTAATTTCTGTTTTAGAAGACCTAATAAGAATTTAAAATTTTATTTAATAAATCGTAATTTGTCATAAATTTTTAAATGCGCCAGAGCAATAAGCACTTAAAGAACATCAGTTATATCGAGTAAAATTTTTTATCATTTCAGAAAAATTATTCAATATTTAAAGTTCATAAAAATATAGAAAAGTAAGACTTTTTCTCAAAATTAAACAATAAATCTTTTTACCTTTTTATATATACAAATATAACAACTTCAGAAAACTTACACAAGTATATTGTAATTATTATTATATATCAAAATGACAAATATTATAAAAATAAGCCATATAATTTTATGAGTAAGATTAATGATAAGGAGTTAAAATACATACAGTAGAAAAACTTCATGAAAAATGATATTTTTAAATAAATCTTCAATTAAACATTCGCAAAATTGGTAAAAGAAAAACAGCAAGTTTATGACACTCTACAGGATTACTAGGGACCTAAGCAAATAAATGGATGATAATAAAATTAATACAATCAAATTTAATCATGTATACAATCACATATGATTAAAAAAAACCCAACTTAATTTAACAGTAATTCTTGTAATAACATGTAAACTCTGATCAGAACTCATAATTCTAAATTTTTTTGCAGACAAAAAATTTATATTTTTAAATATACTCTCTCTTCTTACATTAATTTTAAAAATAATCTCTGGATTCTGTTTGGATTTATGAAGTTAAGTTCATGACTTCAACAAAATATATTTAATTAAGATTTTTTTTTTTTTTTTTTTTTTTTTTTTTTTTTTTTTTTTTACTAATGGTTTTTCTAATGGACAATGATTTATATATAATACCAAAATGACAATTGTTCAACAAATATTTATATTCTCAATATTAAAATATAAGAAACAATTATCACATTATTATTAAGAGTTTCATTATATAAAAAACCAACATAGAATCAAAATTTACAATTATCAAAATGCAACAAAGAATGATCATTAACAATAATACAAGAAATTAAGTTTTAATCATTTTACAAACATAAACAAAGTGAAATTTATTAGAAAAATATTTATTGATAACTAATGTGATGATATAGTAAATAGTATCAAACTTAAACTATTTAACACATTATGCAAACACATTCTTAAATTATTCCCTATAAAAATTTTTTAAATGATACATATAATTATATAGTTTAATCTTATTTTAAGATATTAAAAATATAGTAATTACATATTAATAAGATATTGATAATTATTATCAGTTAAAGGGGTATATCTTTAAATAATAAATTATTTCCATTAAAAGATTGATAAATTTTTTTGGAAGAGATTTCATGCAAAACAAATATATCATTTGTAATTGTGATCATTGATTTACAATGATAAAAAAAAATAAAATTGTAATTTTTTTTAATGAATGAGTAGTACAAATAACAATATACAAATGATGTCATTATTACGAACAGCACATGCTATCCTAGGATTCAACATAACTAGATTTTCTCAAATAAAAACAATACATATTAATTTAGAATTTAAATATAAATGAATTCATGATTAATCTACATTAAACACAGCATATAATTTTAAACGAACTAGATTTAGAAGCTTTGTAATTTTTTCCTTATATATTATTAACATTAAATTCTCTATTTTAATTGTAATCCAGTTTTATATGTATTACTTTAAATGTGTTTTGCTTATGTCTTACAGAACAACTAGTTAATTAAATCGATTTATGAGATAAAATTTTCAGTGTCTCCCATTTTTAATTATTATTTTTATAAAAAATAATTAAAAATAGTCAAAACATTTCCTATTACATTAAACTATAAGGATTATATATGTTGAAAGGAAATAGTATTTTTACAAGCAAAAACAGAAGTTCCAATATGACAGAATAAAAAGCAATAAAAATCAAATTTCCCAAACAAAAGCAAATTAATTAGTAAATTTAAAAATTCTAGAATGAAACACCAAGTATTAACAGCATTTATTTCAAAAGATAACATTAAATTTAAAGTTAAATGTTTATGATAACAGCTTCTTAAAACTATAATTGATGCTTTAAAAAATTTAGAATGTGCATTTTTTACAATGTTTGGTTAGAAAATCAGTGTGAGATGAAATATAAATCTATTCAGACAATTTATCTAGGTACATATTCAGACAATAATAATAGTAATATTACTAAGATATTATCATGCCTTTGTAAAAAGATGAAAACACAAAACTTCATAATAATGAATGTACAGAAGTGAATGTCTGACTTTATGTTTATTCAAATAATAAATTTCTGCTAGTTTAGTTTGGTTTGTTAATTACTCAACAATCATTTTTAGCAAACAAAAAATAATTAGACTGGAATATATTGTTCAAAGTACACTCCAAATCACAACAAATGCCTAAGTCAAGATGGGAACTGAACTCAATAACTGTTGAATTGACAGTTAGAATGTTAACTATTTGATTGGTGGTTTGACTAAATTTCCAACAGATATTTCACAAATGATTCCATGAATTTAATATGAGTAAACACAAAATATTGGCTATTAGAAGAAAGCTAAATAACAACTATATATTTAGCAAAAAAAATAATAAATAAATAAAATAAAATAAAAATAAATAAAAATAAATAAATAAAATAAAAAAAATAAAAATCAATAACAAATATTACTGTCAAGAAAAACTGAAATGTTATAAGCTCTAAAAAAGGGGTATAAAGGATCATTATGAAATACAGTGTCTTCAAATAGCTTGCAACTGTTTCTGAAAAATATCAGAACAATTACTAAAATTTTATTTCTTGCAAAATTGACATTGCCACCATATCATACTGACATTTGTAGCCATACGTGCTGATTTAGAAGAATAACTATCAGAAATAGCTAATTGAATATTAAATACATGTAAAAAACAATACTTGCCAAAGAAGATCATTTGATTAATAAAGATATAAGGTGAGACTCATATCTAGCAAACCAACAAGAACCATTTAATTTCTGACTACATATTCTTTTTATATACTCAAATACAGATGAATCATTCACTAGTTCTTCAATAGACTAAAAAAGTATATTTAAAAGAACACAAAATTAACACATTACCTGAATTAGAAATTCATACAATGTACTAACAATACACAAATATATATATAATTGGGGAATGATTTTAATTAATGTTTCAATTGGAAAATTTAAATGTATTTAATGATATTTTAATTTATAAAAAGTATCTCATATAAAGTTTATAAATTTAAAAAAAATAAAACTGTAATTAATAAATAACTCTAACTATATTATAAAAAATCTAAACATTTTTCTTAAAAAATTAAATTTAACATGTGCTGTTGTGTAAGTAAAAAGAATGTAAAATGAAAAATGGATGTTAACAATTAATATACATAATGATTGACTCAATCAGAAATTAAAATAACTTACTAAAAACAAATTTCACATTTTCAAAGAAAAAGAGAATAAAATTCATTTTCACAATAACAAAAAATAGTTTCACTCATAAATTTATTCGTGTTTAGTCTGAATATTCCATTAATTTTCTAAATGCAAAATTATATGGCAAAATTCCAAAGAATTTGCATTACTTAAACAGAAATTAAATACTACAAAGTTTTAAGAATGTTAATTATATTATGAGAAAATTTGATGAGTTTTGCACACAGTAGCAGACTAAAATTATTTACAAACAATACTAACTATTTATAAAAAACTGGAAGCAATTATTTTCAGAGAATTTTTTTTTTCCATAATTTTAATCCTGAATATTTTTAGGTTAATCGTTTTTATTTTATTGATAATAATTTCAAAAATAAATATTGTTAAAGAAGTTGGTAAATAAAATGATGTAAAAGGAAAAATAAACTAGAAATTGAACTGACCTCTTTATCACTATAATTAAAAAACTTTTTACATTGAAAAATAAAATTCAGAATTACCAATAATAAGGAAATAGGAGTTCCTTTTCTTAGTAGAAGAATTAGATTTCCTTCCCATGTGACACTTCCAAAAGAAACAATTGTTTTAACATCTTGTTTGTTGCCAGATTCACCCTCAGTCAACAATAACGATCATGACCTGTTTGAAGTAAACACAAATGTTTCATCAAAATAAAAAATTATACTTAATTTAAAAAAAAATTGAACAAAAGAAATAAATCACAGAAAAATCTGTCTGTATTATGTATCTCAATTTGAATTTTAAAAAAGCAGAAATTGTAAATAAAAGTTTTCAATAAAACAAAAAGTAGTTCAATGTAGAAATTTGAATTTAAAAAATACTAATGATATTATCCAGAAGATAAATAGACTTGTTAATCAGACACTACAATTTTTACCGAATTTGTAAAAATGTGGTGTCCACAAAATAAACACTTTGATATTCCTTACTGCTTGAAACTTAACAGTTTTTTTTAAAAATTGAAGTAAAAAATTCTGAGCTGCATTTCAACTAACCTTTATGTATACTAGGCAAATTTACAAGAGGTATTTACAATAATTTTAATAAATTATGAATGATAAATTTCATTTTCTTCACAACAAAATGATCTAATTTCTTTCATAGCAACATTACTTTATTTATAAGCAAATATAAAAATGCAACGTAAGCAAATTAAATAATTCTAAGGAAATATAAAAAACAAATGATTGATCTATTCAATTACGAAGATTCATTCTAGTAGAATTAATAAAAACGATTGATCTATCGAATTGTAACTGATGACTCTTGAAGAATATTAACACTTTATTTAAAGTTGAATTATGCAAAAGAGAACTATTATTATAAAAATAATAAACGATCACAAAGATTGAATTGCTTGTGCGATAACACTAATTTTTTTTTCAATATCTTTTTTACTATAATGATAACTCTTTAATTTTTTCTTTTTTTTTAAAATTTCATATTAATTCTTTTATCAAAATTTATCTTTGCTGCATTCCTATATTCAAATTTAGTGTGCAACATGCACTTTAAAATTTAGATTATATATAAAGTGAAATATGCATTTTAAATCATTTTTCTTTTTCCTGTCTTTTTTTAAATCACAAAAAAAAAAAAAAATCTTATTTTAAAATGTCAAAATAATTCTTTGTGTCATTGAATAAGTAATTCCTTGTGAGGAAAGAAATATGTTTGTTGCTACAAAAAAATCACAAGAAAAGACTGTATTTTTTTTTTTTTTAAAAATTGCATGAACTTAAAAATGCAGTACCTATATTTTTAAAATAATCTTGGATCAAAATAAACTCCTCTAAAAATTTTTTTTTCTGTTATTAGTTTAGATTAAATACAGGTTTATAATATTAACATTCACTTGAAAGAATTCTTTAAATGATTAATCTAATCTAAAATGACAGTCAAATAGTAATCAATACACAAAATTAACAAAATGTTCAGCAAGCAGAAAAAGACGGTAAAACCAATGAAAATAGCTAAATTAAATTCAAAACCTAATTATATAAAATAAAAATGTCAATATTTTCAAATTTTTTAAAAATTTTTGTAAGAGTTTCATAAATTAAATAAAAAAATTGAATGGAAAATGAAATTGACAAACAGATGTTTCAAACAATATTGCCATATATGTTATCCAATGCAATATTATGCTTCTTATTTGAAAATGAAATTTAATCATTCTACTTTCCTTCACTACTGATATGTTAAAATAACATGCATAGTATGACACTATTATAGAAAAAGGTAACACTGCATTCCTCCTTATTATTTATGATAAAGTAAGCATTTTATAAGAACACTTCAATTACAAAATTAATTGTTGAGCAAAAATATATTTCCTCTAGCATTTTTTAATTTTTCAAAACATTTTTCAAATACAAACAAGTTTTCTAAATACAAATCCCATAATTTGATAAAAAAAATTTCCCAAAAGAATTATGAAATAATCACAACTGCAAATTCATGATACTTTCACAATTTTTATTACTTATTTTTCCATTAATGATTTTCTTAATTAATTATTGTTTAATAAGATTAAATATTTCTGAGTTATTTTTGCTAATTTATGAATTACTTTTAGATTGCTGGGTTAAAATAGCTGTGACTAAGATATGTTCCTAAGTATCTGAAGCATGATTTTAATTATTTCAAATTCTTATACAAGTACTATAAAGTTTACTATAAAATATAGATTAAAAATTTTATAAAATGTATGAATTTAGTAATTTTCGATATTTCAATAAATTAATGTAAAGTAATCACAAATAAGAAATTCTACAAAATGGAAGCTACTTACTGCAAGCAAACTTTTGAATATTTTATATTTAATACAAGGAATAAAGTAAGAAGCATAGATGTCTTTCACAACAGAACAAGTTTTGCAATCTTCACAAGTTAGCTACAAAAATTAATAGAATATTAAACTTAATATGTTAATAGATAATTTTATTAAAGTGAAAATATTTTATATTTAAAACAAGAAAAACAAAGATTAATTTAATATATAAATTATATATTTTATAAAATAATAAAATCAAAGTAGAAAATTTAATATTTTACACAACCTTTTTGTGAGACTTTTTGAATAACATGAAAACAAAAATAGTGGAAGCAAGAAGAATCTTAGCTTGCTTGAAAACAAATAATAATTTGTACATTTGCATATGGAAAATTTATTTGTAAAACAAAAATAAGCTCAAAATTTGTTAACTATAGTACAAAAAGGAATAAATACTCAAAAATATTTTATCAATTGTAAAATTGATAAAAATTATTTCTTGATATCAATTTTACACATATTATAATAATAATGAAAGCAAATACATAGAAAATATACTAGTGAAATATTCTCAATATTAATCTTGCAAAATTAAATACTTATTCCTCATATCTGTTGGCTTCAATGCATTTTAAAATACAATAAGTAGTTCATTTATCAAAAAGTACACCATGAAGTTCTCAATATGTTACCCTAAACCTTGATACTCAAAGTCGAATTGCAGCCATTATGATTTGTCACTTGTTATTATGCTATCTGAAAAGTATGGTTAAATACAACTGCTCATAGGAAACATCAAATCATCATTGTTTTATTCCATCGCTCACAATTTTATATTTTATGCAAAATTCTCACATGCTTTAATTTCACACAATAGTTTTATGAATTACTGTTTTGCATGTTTTGAATATACAACAATTAATCTGACACATGAATGATAGTCCAAGAAAATTTTTGACCACATTTTCATCCAAATCACTTATTCTAAGATATATACTCAATGTTAACAACCCTCTACTGTTTACAGTTGAACTCACTGAAGCACCAAAACTTTTTGCCATGGAAGTCAGTCTTTATAAGCTACATTTATCAATGCAATCAAAGAATCTTAGAATCAGTTTTGTCCACATGAAACCAAAATTTAATCTTGTAACATTAACATAAGTTTTATTTCTTGTTTATTTTTCACCAAGACAGGAAGAAAAACAACTTAAAAACAGCTTTTGTATTATTTAAATACTCATTACATCACATATCTACCACTTGATGAGTTGCTTAGATTAGAACTCCCATCACAAATCCCACTTGACAGCACACTACTAAAAACTTTATTCCGAAGTTAAATTTTATATTCATATTTTTTTAACTCATTAATATATGACAATTATCTCATAAATTCTACAAGAGTTTAAAAGACAATCAATCATCAAGAAAATGAAAATGCTGATTTCAAGATAAAACTAATATTCATTGCATTTCTGATGTATGAGATGGTCAATAAAGAATTTGTACTACTGAAGAGAACTCTTAAAACCATATTTTAAAAAGAAATCCATGATGCGCAGAGTCCCTAAATGGGAAGGACCAGAGATTTCTGATAACTGAAAATTTCCCAATGACAAAGCAATGACTTTCTGGGAGAAATAAGGGCTGCACAATCTAGCCAAAACCACTATACTATCTTGATGTTACCTTGGTAAGCCTTTTCCATTTTCCAAAGTAAAAGAAAAACTAGAAAATTTATCATTTTGAAGATAGCCCAACCATTCAATGGATTATCCAAAAATCTCTAAAATAGGTTGCAGTAGTACAGTTATAAAAATAGGATCTGTAAATTGACACCCTAAGAAACATTCTTAAGAATTTTAAAAACATGTACTGATCAAATGAATTAATTTTTTTACAAGAACTTGACTTATTGGTTTGCACACAAGCAAGGAATGCATAAAATTAACAGTATCCCAAGATATTTTTAACTCTAGATATTTTTTTTTAACTTTTCATACCTATAAATTATTTATTTGGCATTAGCCTGTAGAAAAAGATCAAAGGTAAGGGATTTTAGCATTAAGGACACATATGAAGAAAATTAATATGGCGTAATTAAAAAAATAATATAATAAACGAGTTTTGGAACAAATAACTAGTACATATAAATTAATAAAATTAAATATAAAATACTGATTCCATTTTGGAGTTAACATAAAGTAGGCATCAAAATGTATAGCACACATTCCAGATTTGGAATCATATAGTTTTCAGCGGCATTTAAATAAATATTGTGATATTGAGTAAAACATTGCAGGGACAAGATTCACATTATTTTAAATTTTTTGTGTTTAATTTTGTCCCAAGAATACTTCTGTTTATTTCTCATCTTAATAATATATAATATAAAATGTATGTAGAATTAAATTTTTTCCCCATTTATGTTGGAAAATTATTTACATTTCAGCCTGTTTGCTTTTTGTTAATAAATACATGAAACGACACATTAACTTACAATAAAACTCAAATAAACCTTTTAAAATCATACTCCTTGAATTTTTTTATTTCCATTTCATAACTCTATATGATTTGCCACAAGAAATGAATTATTTAAAACATTTCAATATTCTTTACTGTGTGGCATCTTGAACCATATTTTTTTAAAATTTGTAGAAAATGTCACCTCTTTATAAATAACTTAAGTTAGCAAGAGCAGAAATGAATATTTTTATGTTTGTGTGTTACTTTTAACTGTTATTTTTTATTTTTTATCTTGTTTTAATATTTATATTGTGTTATGCTATATCACTCAGTTAAGTGTGTAACATATAACATTATTTAAAATATATTCTTTATATTAAGGAATAAATTTTTTTACGATAGACAATAAGAAAATCTCAATATTAGTCTATTGATGCATAACTTGATTAAGGCATGGAATGCATAATGTAATTTTGTTATTATTAAAAAAAGTCCTGGTTATTGAACGAGGCAAAAAGCAAATTTTCCCACATAAACTTACATCTGACACTTTCTTTTGTTTTAAATGATGACATCACTCTTTTAAACACATTACAGCATGTTAAAATACAGCATCCATAACAGTAGAGGTCTCAGAGCTAAAATTTAACTTACAGAAATGATAAAATTAAATAGTACACATTTTATTTTGATATGATGAAAACAAATAAAATCAAATATTTGGTTTTTAATTCTCTGAAAAATTAAATAAAAATTATTAATAAATATTTATTAGACATTATTAACTGAAATTTTTAAAATAAAAATAATAAATGCACTGGTGTTCAAGATGCAAAATTAATTATGAAAATAAAAAATATAATTGAAAACATACCCTACATAGATAAAATAAAAATATTGGAACACAGACAAACTTTTATATTAATAAGAAAAGGAATTATAAAATTATGAAATATAGAAATGAATTTTAAAAAATTATTGTAAATAAATTTTTAAAGTAATTCAAAAAGCTATGAAGTTAAAAAAAATGAAAAATAAAATAAATCCGCATACTATAAAATTAATTACAGAATTAAAAACTTTAAAACTACCTTGCTCTTAGCAAATTACAAAAAAAAAGAATGAGATTCAATGAAATATTAAATTTATAAAGAAATCTAGAAGAAAAACTGATAAGTATCATAAAATATTTAAATTATATTAAAAACTAGCTGTACCCGCCGGCGTTGCTCGTGCATTTAGAAAATGCAGATAAGTGAATAGCGCAGGAATAGTAGTGTAGGACACGTAGACTGTCTCTCTCTCTTCCCCCCCCCCACACACACACAACATTCCCCGTCGATAAAAAGGAACAATATATCCTATATATTTTAAACGGGAAATTTTCCAAAAGATGGTCGCCAGAATTGTTTCTCAAAAGGAGCTGGTACAACCCAGGAATCAGCTATCGGCGAGCAGCGATCTCGAGAAGAATTTTTATAAATAATTTTTTTTTAAATTTTTCTAATTCAAAAATCGAAAATCGGGCTTCGAGGTCTGGTGGCCAGCCCCTTTGTGCTTCCGTGTAAAAAATTCCAGGTCCCTGCGTGCGATAGATTTGGCTGGAGAGCTCGGTCAGACGGACAGACACATTACACTTGCTTTTATTATTATAGAAGATTAAAAAATTTTACTGTTCAGATTCTTCTGATAAATGTATAACAATTGCTTCTAATGCCTTGAAAAATGAGATGCATATTCAAAATCTTGACAATATTTTGATTATTTGACATTTAAATTTAAACTTAGACAAAAATCCACCTGTCTCAAAAATATAGGATGCAAATGCCTAAAAATAATAATTAAATAAAAATTAATATTTTGATATTATATCAATTTTTTTAAGAATAAACATGCTATATTGCTTATATATACTATAGAATTAATACACATGATTTAACAAAAGTTAAAAATTCACACTACATACCTATAAATATGAGATTTTGTAAATTCAAAATTACACAAGCAATAGGATAAAAAAAATTCTATTGAAACTGAACAAAATTTATAAAAACATATAAAATAAAGACTAAATTAGCAGCTAAAACAAAACTTTAGAAAGCAATTAGATTAACTTAAAGTTAAGTAAAGGTGATAAAGGGTATATTCATGTAACAAAACTACTTGCAGCTTCTGCAGTTATAAAATAACAAAGTTAGGGTTTTATATCTGGTAAACAAAATAAAGTATGTAAAATAAGTCAATCATAAAGTTGTAGGGAGGAAATAGCAATATGAATAGACTGAAAAAAAAATGCATACAATATATATTGGTTTGTGCTCTAGCTGCAACACTTATGTCATGTAACATGTCAGAATAGAGATACTTTTAACTTTATCAAAACACTTACAAGACTTATGGCAAAGTGGTTGGGTGGCAATTTGCTTGTGATATTATTGGATTTGATTGTTTGCAGGTGCACACTACTGGAAATTCATAGCCACATGTCACAAGTTGCATAAAAATTGCAGTGCCTTGCTTAATTAATTTATCAGCATTCACTATTTGAACTAAGAGCATATAATATAAAACAATTAAAGCATTCAGTGTAACTCAAATATGTCTGCAGGTGGTACAAAAGGAAAAAAGTTTGCATGCTATGCAAGTAAGTTTAGTATAGAATATCTTAAAGTTTTGATATTTTTTATATTTTGATATATATTGATATTTGATATAAAGTTTTGATATTTTTTGATATTTTCTAAGCACAGAGTGCCTTCTAAATCAGAAGCAATTGGAGTATGTAAAGTGCATGAGCGAGTATGGCAGGAAAGTTATAAAAGAATAATTTTGAAATTATGGAAATTACCATAAGACATATAAATTGTAAAAATAGTTCATAAAGAAAGGAAAACTCCATTTCTTAATGTTTTACATAATATAAGGATTTTTCCTGATAAGAAAATTTATTTGAATTATTGAAAGAAAATATGTATTTCAAGCAAACATTTCATAGCATTATTGCATATAACATACAATTTAAAAAATCATTATAGTAGAAAAGTATTCAACCAATTTTATCGATAATCAAAAGAAAAAAAAAGACAGAAAATTTAACATTTCTTTATTACTTTAAAAGTATTTTCCACATTAAAATAAATAAAAAATATATTCTTACAAAAATACTTGTAACCCCAATCCATGGCAGAGCAAAATATGAAGAATTTAAAAGCTCTCAACCATATTCTGTAGATCATGAGGTGATAACTTTTTATTCCTAGATAAGAAAATAAGGTAAAATATAAATTTACCATAATTAATACAAATAATATAAAGTGATTGTTTTTTAGGAATTAATATATTATAAATAAATGATTTATGATTATTAATATCCAAACACATATTACAATAAAGTCTCTATTATTCATTGAACTTATGGAATGGATAATTCATTCTATAATTCACAAAATGATTGAAAGAAGCTTCAATTAATTGTCAATTAATACCATTGCACCAAGTGACAACCGATTGAAGAATATTTTATTTTTGAAAATATTGAAGCAATTTTATTAAAAACAGTGATTCTACACTTAAATATTAAAAAAAAAAAATTTTTTTTTTTCCTACAGCAAGATTATGTTACTTTTCCCATGAAAAAAATATGTGAAAATATTTCTCTTTTGGGGTAAGAAGAATTAAAATATTTTATTTGTGAAAATACTTTAACCAAATTAATTATAAAAGTCATTTTATCGCTGCCTGTTTTCTTGTTATAGTAATTTTTCATTAAATGCATTAAATATATTAAAATGGCATCTAATAATTGATAATTTATTGCATTTTGAGCATTACAATAAATATGAAAATATTAGTTGCAATTACAAAAATCTTTCCAATTCAGGAAAATGGTTCACAATATTTTAACTTACATTAAGTATTAAATACAACGTTAGGATATTCAACAAATCAAAATTTTGTATTTAAAAAATATGTTAATAATTGTAATAAGAATTTATTACAAAGTTAAAAATATACTTTTGCATACATTTGTGCAAAAGTTATATTTTATACAATATTATTACAATTAAAAGCATAAGAATTTAAACCAGAAAATCTAAACTAGAAATATCAAAATAGTCAAAATAATTAGGAGTATTTATTTAGATTTAATGATTCATAAAATTTCATACATATTTAACATGAATTAAAAAAATATTGAAGAAAAAAAGAATAAGTTAGTAATTCAACAAGTTATAGTAAACACAAACAAAGCAAAATTGATAAATACTATGTAAATATTATAAATTTCAATAAAACTTTAAAGCAATAATATACAAATAAAATTGTGAAAATACATATTCATTGATTAGAAAAAAAATTAATATATTTACTTCTTTAAAATTATATTAACTAATTTGATAATGAAAGCTATATAAATCATAATCACTAATAAAATGTTTACAATTTTAAGATTTACTATTTTTTACTTTTAAAAATAATATTTTTCACATAAGACATCTTAACACATAATATTCATTTTTCTATACTTCATTTCTAATGTGTAATATATCTCAACATTATATTTTAGGGATTTATGTAAAAAAATGTCTCATGAAAAATACAAATATTTATAAAAAAAAATATTAACAATATTTAAAACAAATCCATTAAAAAAATTGTGCATTGTATCACTAAAAATTTATTGTTCTTCCACAATATTATAAGTCTATAATATTGTTTAAGAATAATATTCAACACGTGAATTCTGGATTCTAAGAATTCTACATATTTTTTAAAATTTATAAATTGATTTTGTAGTTTATATAGCGTTATTGAAAGTTATTTATTTTTACTTTTATAAATAGTTTTTTTAATGTAATTTCACAAAAGTTTTTTTAAATTTTACAATAAACATGAAAAGCTTTTTTTCCTTTTACTTCATATCTTCAAGCTGGCTAATTTAATAAAATATATTAATGAATCTATGCAAATGGTGAAATTCCTCCAAGAAAGAGAATAAATTTTTAAGAAATACACATAAAAATGTGCAATTTTCAAACAATTCCCATGAATAAGTAGGTAAACCTGTTGATTTTAAACACTTATTATTTTAATCAACTAAATTGGAAAAAAGTATCAATAAATTCAAACAATAATATCCTAATTTTGAGATTTTTAACATCAGAAAAAATATTAATAACTCAGTAAAATATATTACATACAATAATAAAATATAATATATATTTAGTTGTTTATCAACCATTTCATTCTCATAATTTAGATTTTAGTTCTTTAATTTAAAATAAAGTAGCACTTAAAAACAACTATACAGCTTAACACTTGAATGGATATCCTTCAATGTTAGAAACTATTATAAAATTATAATAGTTTCTAACATTGAAGGATATCATTTTCATGAAAAGGGATCATTTTTCATGAAAAAAAATCTCTTAAAAATTGAATTACATTTAATTGCACTGGAAAATTTGAACATAATTTTATTATTAAGAGAAAATTTAAAGCTCCGTTAATATTAGTTTAATAATAATAATAAAAAAAACTTTTATGTCATCAAAAATTTATGTACATAATAGTTCAAAGCACTATGAGTTCATAGTTTATAGAAGAGTTGAAATTTTATATATACAATTTTTGTTAGTTTTTCTAGAAAAGATAACAAATGTTGTGGCAAGTTACCAAACTTGATGACCATTTACATTTTTACAAACACATCTTTTAAACAAATACTTAAAGTGATAAAAAATTCTATTTCATTGAAGTCTTAATTGATTTTAATTGCAAAATTTCACATTTACAGTGAAATTTTTCTTGCATTTATTGTTTTCATATGTTAATATTGTAGAAAAAAATTGTTCATTCTGCAAAAACCATTTGTGAAGTAAAAAAATGAAAAGCACATAAATTTGATACAACACATTTGTTACTATA
>JAPDSC010119416.1:0-11288 GCA_026290005.1 Latrodectus geometricus
TGAAATAAAAGGAATACCTAATTATAAAGAAACCATTGGGAAAATCCCAAGAACCATGAAAAAGAAAAAAAAAACCAATAAAAAAATGAAACAATTACCAAAAGTTCTCTAAACTGTGCTCTGGAATCTAAAAAAGAATAACTATTACTATCATTGAATCTTCTTTCTTGAAGAACCAAATTAATGGTATACTTAAACGGCAATATGCCTTGTTGAAGAATCAGTTCGACCTTCATGCAGGAGAACTCGATTTTTAATGATTCCGACTTTCTTTCTTAACGGTCTCGTTGGGCACATGCTAGCAGCAAAAAGAATATCATGCTTGTCAAAAAGTCTTCAGTGACAGAACCCGCGAACATCATTAGCAGATAATGAGTTCGAGTTGGGTGAATTTTGTCTCCAACCCTTCAAGGCCTGGCCATCAAAACACATCATGGTTTCAAACCTTGGTTCCTTTCTTGAAAGCTCTAAAAGAAACAATTGCTGACAGAAATGTAAACAGATCAAATCCTAGAAAACATCACTTGTAAGAGGAGACTAATTGCGCGTGGCATTTGCGAGTGGGCGACTTTTTTATTCACTTATTTTTCTCCTGCAGAGTCATCAGGTTTGAAGGTAGTTTTTTGACACTAATAAATGTGGAAGACTAGGGGGTCTACGATTTTTTTTTAGGCTAACTTTGTAGCATGTGCTAAAGGGAAAACTGTTGATGGAAATGAGAAATGATTTTCAAGGATGCGTTCAGTTCCTGTTTCATATTTGTTCGATTGGCTTACCTCCCGGAATTCTAATGATTTACCGGAAATAAGCGTCCTTCCGCATTTCAGAAAATGAAGAATCGGGAAAAACATTTTTCAAGGTAAAAGTAAATCGTTGATTTAATAATCTGCTGAATATGTGGAATTTTAATTTGTAAATAATAAACAAGTTAAAAACGCGCGTCGGGAAAAGATTTCAAGATGAAAATGAATGTGAGTGAAGAAAGATAGGAAATGATAACGAATAAAAAAAAGTAAAATAAAAAATATTTTTGGAACTTAAACATGTTCAGGATACTTAAGTTCAAGTTAAATTTATTTAATTTGTGAATAATAACTTTGGCCTCAAGATGTCTATAAACTTTATAAAAGTAATATAAACTGAACTAGAAATATTATCATAAATTTTGTAAGATAGGATATTTCTTTAAAAAGGATGAAAAATAAGTTTTACAAATACAAATATTTATTAATTTTAAGTATTCTTGTAACTTTAGAAATATAATTTTTCTCATATTTATAACTAAACTGTCTATTTATAACTAAATTTAATCAATCATGATAGCTAAAAAGTCATATTACAATCAATCGTATATTTAAAATGCAATAAAAAGTGAAAATTCTGTTAAATAAGAAAGTTTCTGTATTCCTATTAAAATTTCTCTATCAATTTCACAACAAACTAGAAAAAATTCACCTCTGAATAAAACTAGTTTTACAAATTATCTTCATATGTTCTGTCTTGGTCTATAAAATAATTCTTAAAAACAGTAAAAATCATTACTTTACACATGGAAATTGTAAAAGTACAAATTAATGGATGAAAAAAACAAAATAACAATCGGCTATAGTCGAGTCATTCTGCATCTTGTGCAGAATACTTGATCTGAAGATAAATTTTAATGAGTATCTGGGTATTCTATTGAGTAGAAAATATTAATCCCAGTGTAAAAATTTAAAAACAAAAGTTTCAATAAATCCCAAAAATAATGCATAATCGAGACTCCAATCAAGTATTTTTATTTTTCTATTGAAAAAATGAAACTGCGAAACAATATTTGGTACCAAACAACTGTATTAGCAAAGTAGAAAAAATTACATCAAATCGAAGCAATCATTGGATAACAAATTTTAAAAGATACATTCAAAAAGCCAATATCTAAAAATATCTTTTGGTGTATCAATTTGGTATTGAAGTATAGAATTTGCACATGCGCAATTCTTTAGTATAACATAAGGAATTTCTTATATACGAGTTTCTTTTCAATCTACTATGCTTTTATTCTTATAAGAAAAAGAAGATTAAATTTAGATTTATCAGAGAAAAAACAACTTTTATATAAACATCAATAATCAACCGCAAAAGCATCTGTTGAAATTCTGAAATAGTTTATATAAACCAAGTATTTTCTTTTCATTTTTTTTAGAATAATAGGATCTTAATTAATTTTGTAGCCATTATTCTGATCTCATTGAGGCTTTTAAATTGAATCTCGAAATAAACTACTCACAATTCATAACTTTAAAACCTCGACGCTATTTGGGATGCATGACTTTACGAAGTAACAAAAAATTATTCGCACAAATTATCATGCGTGTGTGTAGTAAGGTATAATATTTTTTATTTAATATCAATGACTACATTTTGTAATTGATTGCTTAAGAAATGTTTATTACATGTGTATTTAAATAATGAAAGAAGGGTTTTCAGAAATATAGTGTTTTAAATAATTCATTAATTCAAACCACTGCAAAAAAGTTATCAACAAGTCAGGATAGTGAAATTACTGAAACAAGATGTGGTAAATCAAAACCAAGCAATAGGTCTCACCTTCAAACTATGAACATACAGAAACCATTTTAAGTAAGATAGAGTTCTATGTCCATTAAATTTTTTCTTGTGTTAATTATTTGTCAATGGCAAGGGGGGGCTGAGAGCTATTTTTTGAACCATAAGTCAAATTGGAAACTGTAGTAAGAGAGAAGGAAGCTGACATTCACATGAAATTAAACTATATTCTCGATTTTTTAAAAAATAATTTTCTTAGACACGTTTAATTATTGTTTAATCGCAATTATATTCTTGTAATATTTACCTGATTGAAATTAGTGGTTAGAAACAGTGGAAAAAAATTGAAAATTTTTTTGTGTAACAAATATTTAACTCAGAAATGCATCTTTGAAATTAAGATTTTCTTTACTAAAGTCAATTTATAAAGGGGCCGAGTCTGGTGTTAAATAGTTCCGATTACGTGTCCTGTATATGGCTCAAGTCAATTTTACTTATTGATCTATCAATGGCTATTAAAAATTCAAGAATTTTAATTGCGCAAAGATGGTTTTGTAAGAAAACTTGTAGAGGAAGCCAATTCCAAATTGAAATTTCAACTTAAATTTCAACCATGCATTCGAGGCCTAGTTGACCTGGTTGGTCAGGGCATCGTTCTCACTGTCAGAAGGTAGTGCATTCCAATCCCGACTAAACCGAAGATCCACCGTGTTCACTAAAGGGGGCTGGGACACGTTAAAAAGTCATGGTTGCAATGCCCTCCAAGTGAAATGATACCTCTGGGGTAACAGCTCAATTATTGGGAGGTTTTTTGCTAGGTCTCTGCCTCTAAATTACGAAGACCCTCCAAAACTGTTTTCATCTAACTGGTAGATTCTAACTTAACACAAGGTTCAAGGATGTAGGCTAGTGTCCAACAATAACCGTCCATTTGACTACCCAACAATTTTTCATAGAAGCGACTGACTGTATTCAGCGGTTTCAGTTGTCAGTAATAAGTTTTTCGAAGCATAATAAAGCAAATCAATTTATCTACAAAGAAACATTGAACAAATATAAACATTATTCAACTTTATTAAATCTTATTCACAGCTTTATTCATCTCAGTTATTTTCTATATAATTTGGTCAATAAGTTCATTTTATCCAAGAATGGGGTTCTAGGACACAGAAAACAGGGCCACCTACCAAGCACAAATTACGAGGCTCATTCATAAAGTAAAGAACATTCAATAATTAAAAATGGAGGACGTAATATTTATTGGAAAAAGTATCTCTTATATGCATGCGTGAAACTTCCTTTATTTCCCGGCATAATCATTTCTTATATTTAAGTATTTAAAATATCTAGTCATGAGTTTCAGAATTTTCATAGTACACTCTTCCGTCAACTGTTCAATATAAATTAGAAAATCACTACATTTCATGAGAAGAGAGGTATTATGATAAAGACAAATCATTATTCTAAAACTTAAAGAAAAAATTCGCTGGGATTGCTTCGAAGGCAGTTGGATATTCAAAGTAGGAAATGAGGATTTCTTTTCGAAAAGATTTAGCTTCTTCCCTCTTCTCGCTCATTCTTAGATTGCTGGTGTAATCAATAACCGTTGAAACAATTCTGATATGTAATTTTTGATATTCCAGAACTTGCAGCTTGCATATTTATATTTTGTTTTGAAACTGGAAGCCTTTCTTGGTGGTTACGGAACCAATGAAAAATTGGAGAATGTGTAGTGACCATTTGGCTTGAAGAATTGATGGCCGAAAATTGTAAAATGGGAATTTAGAAAATGTAGCAATATATTATATGTGGGAGATGATTGTGTAGGCAAGTAAAGGAAACATACATGTATCTGAAACATACATGTATTTCTCTTCCATCATAAATATTGTGATTTTTATTTTTATAATTAAGTAGTCATAGCTTTCAGGATGACTCTTGTAAATGTAAGCATATATGGGAACAAAAAATCACGGTGGATAAGTTTTTCACTTGTACACAAATTTTGAAATTAATCCTGATTCATCACATTTATCGTTAAACAATACAAATTTATTTTGATCAAAATCAATAACTTCAATGATATGAAGTGATTTTATTGTTGATAAATAAAGAACCATCTGAAAAAGTTAAGAGATAATCCTCCATTTACTGATTTCATTTTGATACTAGTTTCATCGAAGAAATATTGAGTAACAGTTGCTTGTTGTTTTTGTTATCAAAATGAACGATTGATTTATAATCTAAAATCTAAATTGAAAGAGAGGAAAAATTGTTTTGATTTAGCAGAAATCCACACCATGAAAAACTTCTTCAGTAAACTTGTTTAAAATGAAAAATAATATTTGAATTAGGAAAATATTTTGAGCACTTATAAACAAAGAAAAAATAATGTTTCTTTAACAAGAAAACAAGTTAATTCCTGCAAAATAATGATAACATATTTCGGTGGTGAATTTTAATAAATAAATAAACATTCATTTACTGTTTCTGATTAAAAAATTATGTATTATAAGAAAGCATAGCAACTGTAAACATATTGATATAAATAGTTTCTTAATTTTCATTCCTCTTTGTTTTATCACCATAATGTAGAACAAAAAGAAACTATAAAAAATATTTTCAAATAAAAAATGTCTAACTATTTTACATTATGTAATAAAACGATATTTTTATAACACGACTTCTTTGAAATTCTTAATTTTAAGTCATGTTCCAAATTACACATGCATTTCGGAATAATTTAGTTTCTTTTCACGAACGCTTTTTCCAACACGTTTTCTAACAATGTTTATACAGTAAATCTTTCTTAAATATATGCCAGCTTTATTTACGTTAAGTAACTGCAATACATTTGTAAAAGAAACGGATATTTGTTTCTTTTTTTTTTTGTAAATTTCTCTTTTAGCTAGAATATACTTTGTCAGTAGTTTTTTTAACTACATTCTTGTCAATAATGGAACAAGTAATTTAAGTTAATTTAACCAATATAAATTGTATGCATAAACATTCAGAAAGAAAGAAATTAAAATTGTATTTTTTAGGTTTTACATAATTTTCCCATGTAATTTATACACAAAACTAGTATAATAAAAATGAGGGTTAAAATTATTTTACGTATTTTTTTTTCCCCAAATTATAGCTATTTACCGGCATGACCAAAACAACCAAGAATAAACAAATAAAAAACAACCAAAAATGTTTCAACAAAATAAATTAAAATGTTTAAGGGAAATAAATCTAAAAAAAGAAAATACATTAAACCGATTTGAATGAAATATTTTAAACAATTTAAAAAAACATGAATTTTGAATTCTATATCTTAAGACAAATATATATAAATAATAATTTCAAAATAATTTTACTATACTTTTCTATAATAAATTTTAATTAGTAAAAATCTTAATATTAAATTAATGAAAGTATTTCTTAAGAACATTATACTTGTGGCATTCTTGATTTACAGTATTTATTAAATTAAAAATAAATTTTTTAAAGTGCAATTGCTTTTATGTTTATAAATCATAATATATTAATACGAAAAACGATGTAATCCCTAAACCGTGTGACACACACACACACACACACACACACACACACACACTTACTTAAAAATATTATTCATTTATGTTGGATTCGCTTAACAACCATGTTTGTGGTATGGTGCTTAATGCTCTGTAGGCCACTGATTTTTCTATTAGCATGTCTAAATTCACGAAGAAAGTTATTATGTACTTCCCCAACAGTAACTATAAATGGATTTCTGAATTTCAAAAAGTTAAATTATTTCAGCCCCATATCGAACAGCTAAGAATTTTATTAACTAGTACATATTCTCTGCATTCAAATAAAAGTATACGATTGTGACTTTGCAGTATGCTGTTGATATTATTTATTGCAGCATAATGGATTTGAGAAAAATTTTTTATAATGCCTGATTTTCTATTTCATTAGCACAATTCAAGAATATTTCAATTTTTTATATTTCAGCATAACTTTTTCACTTATTTTTAAATTTTACGCTTTACTGAACAGTTTAGCTTACAATTATATTGCTTCGTTCGTCAAATTTTTGTAGAATTTGAGAATCTTTTTTTTATGTTGGCTTACGGTATAAGAAAACTGAGATAAATAGGAAAATATGAATCAAGATAAGATTATCTAAAAAGGAGTGTGCTATTCGATGAATTTTCAAATTCACATGAATTGATGTCTTATAGTATCACTTTTCCTTTCATTTATTTATTTTCAAAATTAAATATCATTCTTCCCTCTAACGTTTTAAATTGGGTATTTTTGCAAAAGTGCATCGTTACCATTTTAACAAATTTATTTTCCAATTAAGAAAAAAATTAAAAAGCAAATTAAATCAGGTATAAAAAATTTAAAATTTCCGAGATATAATTAAAATTTGCATTTATATCGAAAACACACACACATTTCAAAGGTAAAATTCATTACTCCAGCTATTCAATTTTTACCAGATTTATTTGCACGGTATTTCTAATTATCCATAAAGTTTCTTCCTTAAAAAATTTATGGAAAGAAATATAGTGCTGCCATCTATGAGGATCAAATGGTACTGTTATTGGAAAAAGTTTTGAAAATGAAAGAAACGTAATTAAATGTATACCGCATAAAAGTATACATATAATTTCATTCAGAAATCATACAATATCTTTAGAATAAAATTATAAAACTTTATTATTAGCATTGCCATTTTTTTAATTAAATTTATTTTTTAATACATTAATATTTTATTTTGAAACATTTTTTTTTAAAAATTCTATTTTAATTCAATTATTGAACTACATGTCACTTATTGAGCTACATTTTTTAAAACAAATATCACATGTTGAATGAAATTAAATGGTTTATGAAAATATTATCGAAATATGATTTATCAAAATATTTTTAAATTGTGATTTATCAATAATCGATACTAAAAAAATCCAGTACTACCCTGTTTACCAAACCTGTTATGCCCATTGGGCGGATAAATTCTAAATTTAAATTAGGTAGACCTCAAATTAAAATATTTAAAAAGAATAAATGAGGAATACCATTAAAACTGTGAAGAGAGAGAGCGATGCCTTTTTAAATATAATTACACTTATTTAACAAAATACAATTTAGTAACAATAAAACAAATTTATAAATTTAAATGTTCAACATTAAAAATATATAAAAGTAATTTAATTCCTCTACAGATTAATCAAGGCTTACTTTAGTAATATTTAATGAGGTTTTCTAGTTTTTTTAATCAAGTTTGTGAATGTTTTATTCAAATAATGTTATGTCAAACGAGAAAGCCGTCTTTACTTTAAAAAAAATCAAATATTGATTTATATTTGTTAATTTATTTGTTTATTTGCACAAACTTTTACTAAAATTTAATGAATTAAAAAATTTTAATTTTTTTCGCCTAATAATTGGTGTTAACATTTTATAGAGATTCAAAAATTAGTCGCTGATAAAGATAATAGGAACTTACTAGAAAATTTATCTATCTTAAAATATCCGCATTTTCTTTCCAAAAAGCATAAACTTTGTATTAAAGTATGAACGCGTTCTTAATTTTCCTGTCAAAAATACGTTTACCTCCGTTAAGAAGGAAATTACCTGAAAATGCATTCCATTCATTTTTGGTAAGGAACTCTTGAAATTTTAAATTTAGCTGGATTAAATAAGTAATATAATTTTATTTGTGTACTAACAGAAATAATTTCCAGTTACTACTACTCAAAATTATTGTTTGCTGGTACATTAAAAGAAAATTATTAATTATGCTGAATTTTGACCTACCATATCTATTTCACTTCAAATTGATTACTTTGTAGCTGAATGGCCATCGTTATGGGCCTTTAATTAACAGAAAATTATTTAACCTTTAATTAATTATAAATAACCTTTAATTAATCATACCGTAACTCTAGACCTCGAGTGTATGAAAACAATTGCAGAGCAACAAATAAAACCCCCATAGCTTGATAAGTATAAATAAACGGCAAAATCATTTTTTCAAAATTTTTGCATAAATGTACAGTAATCGAATAATTTATGCTGTATTATCTTTAATGTAATAACTTCCATTACATTAAATAGTAACAACTTCATAGTTTTAATAACGAGTTGTTCCAGAAAAATGTTTTCACAGTAATTTGCTCACTACGCAGAAGAGTTTATTTGCATTAATATGTGCATATTTATTTAACTTAGTAAATATGGATTAGCGCCTGATATTTCCAACTTCTAATTAAATTTACATTATCTTTTGTGTTGTGGTTGCATTATCGCTTGCATTATGGCTTAAGAGATTTAGAATTATAAAAGAGAATCTTTAATGTAATGAATCTGGGCGTTTTATGGATTAGTTATCATTACCAGCCATCCTGAAAGATATCCTGTCATGTATACATCATCCAACTCAACACAATTTTATCTAAAGACATGTATCTGTAAGAAAAAAAAAATATTAATTGCTCTAAAAATCGTAAAACTTGAAATTTTACTGGCAAAGTTGAATGAAAGAATAATTATTATTGTAAATAAGTGCTCACATTGCAAAAAAGTATTTTTTTTATTAATTGTCCATTAATTTGTCAATAAAATGGTAAATGTTTCTCTTATTCAGGCTTAATTTTCTTTATTATCAACCAAGTTTTTCATTTCGTATAATGAATAACCATTAGCTCACACTAGCTGTAAATCTTTTGGGATATCCTACGCAAATTGGCTTCCCGTAAAAAGTGATTAGTATTCACGTAACGCTCTTGCTGAGAATCAGACGAACCGAAAGCACCCGCCTAAAGGAATTTGCAGCTGAAAATCCAAAATATACTATAAATCTGCAGTTGTTGTGAGTATTGAGGAAGAGGGTCTGAGTCTTCCTTCACAAAGAGAACAATACTCTCCAGTAAGCCACGGAAATATCTTATGTTGTTTGACTCACAATTATTTTCAGTTCTTGAATGCTAGCTGATTTTTCAAATCATTTTTTCCAAAAGTTTTTACTTAAAGTCTTTCCAATTTAGATGGGGTCCCTTAAATTTTTGCAATTTGAAATTTTATTAAACAAGCATATTTTCTTGGAGATTTATCTTCGCGAGTTATTTTTATTAAAACAATTACTTTCTGTTATGAATGTATGTGATATCAACCACTATCAGGTTTCTGAATGTTTTATTGTTTATGCTCACGAGTCATGTATTTATTACAATTCACGTTGTTAAAAGTTATTTTTCACGATATAAAAATTTTCTACTTTATTATATTTTGTGTTATTTTAGTTTTTATTATTAATAAGACATAATATATATATAATTCAAACAAATTTGCTCACTGATGGGTTATTAGCATTAAAATTGTTCTGTTAGATTAAAGGTAACTAAGCTCTTATGAGGGAAAAGTGGGAAAAATTCATTTATAAAAATATTCGAAAACAACCGGTATGCGTATGGAATCTATAACTTCCAGTACCGCTAATGTTGAATAATATTTTCAATGTCATTTACGTTGATTTGCATGAAGGATGCAGACAGAGGATGAAAAATAGAATGCTCAAAAGTGCCTAGATTAGTGTCACAGTTTTCGTTGTTTCTAAAATGATTTGTGACACTTTTTATTAAGTTTATGCAAATAAAACTCTGTTGGTTCCAATAATCCTTAAAAGCGGGAGGGTAATAGACGTGACACTTATAATTAATCGAAAAAGTTGAATTTTCGCTTAACCCATAGATTTGAAGTAGCTGACAGAAATAATAAAACCCCACTAATGCCGATTTTTTAAAACAAGCCTTTCTAGGCACGCATAGGTGAAACAAGTTTATAGCAGAATATCTACAATGGTTAAAATTTATGTTCAATCCATGAATTTCAAATTTTCTGGCAAATTATTTCAACCGTTGAAATATTTTATTTGGCAATATATCTCCTTACTTTGAATTGATAATGTTGATATATTTGGCTTTTTTTCTTGTTTTATTGTAAATTTAAATAAACAAATACTAGCACAATGCTCATTAATTCAACCGATTTGAAGGTAATAGATGAAACAAAGGCAGGCCATAAATGGTTAAATCTAAAGCTTGTGGAATTTCACGACTCATCAATCTTTCTCTGATAAGAGGGGCTCATCAATTATTAAATGCCATCAAAATGTATGTCTTGTATCTTATATGTTAATTTTATTGCTGACTAAAAATTAAAATATTTAAATAAATGATCCCTTCGTAGTGATAGGAAAAGTCAATTGTAATATCTTCTGATAACCTATTATTTAATTCAAGAGCCTTCGTAAAAAAAAATACATTAATATTTATCCAGGTCAATATACCCATAACTATGAGATGGTTTATAAAACAGCAAAGCATTTTTAAGAATAAAATGATTGTACTTTGCAAATAATACAGAGATTATTTCGTTTTCATTCTTCCTCCTGTGCCTCTTCAGCCGAATCAATAAACAAATCTTAAAAGTAGAAAGGGATCAGTTTACAATCTGATGGAGGAAAGTGTGCTAAACTCTTCAGTATATCACTTTTTCCCCCCTATACAGTAAAAAATGTCTTTTCATGTTAAATGAGACGTATGCAATTACACAGAAAAAGTATATATTTGAATTTTTTTTTATACGAGATAAAAGAAGTCATTTGCATTTTTAATTTTATATGATTCTTGAAAATAAGTTTTCTTCTTCTTTTTTGTGAAGTTCGTGAAATATTGTGATGATATAAGCACCAC
>JAPDSC010119420.1:0-11536 GCA_026290005.1 Latrodectus geometricus
TTGTATTGTAAGGAAAATATTGCTTTGGTCTTTATTTTCATATTTATAAAGTTCACCATATCTAATTTCATAAACAGAACTCTACTTTTTCTAATCAAATGCAAAAGAAAGCAGTGGCTGTGTTAAAACGGCAGTTATAGCCATCACCTCTATTTAACTGCTGAAGCTTTCCCCATTCTCAGAGGTTTTATTAGGTTTAGCTTTGTCACCGTCGATAATTACGTTGATAACAAGGGCACTGTGCACTGAATTTTCCTCAACTTTTGTCCAGTGTTTAACGAAATCTTGGTTTGGCTAAAGGAAACGTGTTCGTGTCTTGTCAATATAATCAGTGATTTCATTGTTAAAAAACTCACTAACCATACAATCACTTATCGAGCCTTTTATCTCTAGCTATATTCAGCATATTTTGACACTTCATACTGGTCAATACAATATGAACAGAATCTGCTCAAATTGCTTAAGGGAGAACATTTATAGATGGATTGTATTAGGTTGGGAAAAAATTTTCCGTTATTTTTTCGGTAGACGTCTGTAGTGATCTATATCTCGTGAGGTATCTATCAAACAATTTCAGATTTATGCTCGTTGGAAAGGTGATATTTGACACTAAATATCCTCTTGCGGTTTTTTGATTAATTCAGTTACGAGTACAAGGTTTTAAAAATGGAAGACAACAAACAGAAAATACGATACATTTTCGTTTTTCTCTAGTAACGGCGAAAAAGATAGCCGGGTGGCTAAAACTGTGAAAGGTGTTTATCGTCCTAAATAAGACTGTAACAACCAGTTACGTACAATTTTTGTTTCGTCGATTCCGTTCGGGTATTTTTGATGTTAGAGATGCACCTCGCATGTGGATACAGCATCGTCGAAAATGTCTATAAAATATCAAATGATCGAAGTTAACTGCATGTCAGCAGTCGTAACGCGCAAGACCTAAAAATCTACATGAAAGCTGTTTTAAACCTTTTTACAAAGTGAATCCAAAAGAAGTTACATAAAGTTCACGTAAAAATAATGGATTTCTTTTTCTCCAACCTAATATTCATATGTTGGGGGGGGGGAAATGTGGAAAACTCCCAAATACTTACTTGAAATGAAATGAGTATTTGAAAATTAAGTTTTTAAATGTGTGCAACATGAATTAAAACTACATTTTGCAAAATGTGTAATAACTTGTATCTGGTGTTTTATGAAATATAAGTATATTAAAAAATTTTGTGATAAATCAGAATAAAGTAAAAGTAATATTGGAAAATTTTATTTATCCTAATTTTTTTTTTCTTATTAAGGAGGTGAATCTGTTATAACACCCGACACAAAAAAGAGGCGCGTTATTGATTCATCTGATGGTAAGTATTTTCTGCAAATAAAGTAGGAATGACTTTAGGCAATTTGTTTTTTAGCAGTAAATTAATGTGTCTTACAAATAATAGGTTATTAGTTTAACACATTGACTGGCAGTTTCTAGAGATGGGGTTGATAGTTAATGCCTTGACATCGAAGTAGATTGTACCCAGAAGACAACATACTAATAACTAGAAATATGATTTAAAATTATTAATTAAGTATTATTATTTTATATCTGTAAATTAAATATTTACAGATAGTTTCTAATCATATCTCCATGCCAATACCTGCAGAAATATCCTACAAGCATTGCCAGATAAACTAGAGAATGAACAATCAAAAGTGGATTCCGCGCCAGCGCGTGACTGGCTACTAAGACATTACGAAACATCACGTGCTGGCACGTGATTGGCTCTTCAGCAATATCGCCACGCGCTAGCGCGTGATAAGCAGTCAATGTGTTAAGATCACGAATGCTAAGTAATTTTCATGCATTTGTTTCCCTTATTTTAAAAACTTCAGTTTAAAATTTTTTATATCCACTGTAATTAAATACATTATAACCTATTAATGATTAGTTTTTGAATTCTGTTATGAGTTTTTAACTCGTATTACTTTACATAGTGGAGAAAGTGTGCAACTTCAATTCTTAATAGATATTAATGTCATTTTATAGCAATTAAAGCAAACTCGATTGGAAACTAAAGCTAAGACAACAGCTACTACGCTTGGTTTATTCAAATTTCTTGAATATAAAATTTCTTTCAAGCGATTAGGAATGACTTAGTTTTTCATGCAGTTTTTTTTATCTTCAATTAATAGTATATAAGATATTGAAGTAATTTCTTTACTAGTGAATCTTTTTTTAAAATTCTTAAATGTTATCATTAAATTGATAAGTATAAATATTTATCTAGTAACTAAATCTTTTCATTCTTGTAACATATTAATTTAACATTTACATAAAGTTTTGCAATATATTTATTAAATTAGCTTTACTGACAAAGAATTGGATAATTTCAGAAAATGAGAATGTACTTAGAAGCATATATAAAAGATGTTGTAATAAATACACCTTATAAATACCGTTGTAGATTTATTTTTCTGGCATATTTAAAATTTTGTGTTTATAATAATAAAAATTTTATTTTGATTCCTTTTTTGTATAAAGTGGAAGATAATCAATTATTAAAAGGAAGAGCAATTCAATCTTGAAAATATTTTGTTATGAGTTTTAATTTGCTTCATTAAATGATTCTGTTTCGCAATATATTTACTAAATTAAAATACTTTAATATTTATTAGATTTGTATTTTCATAGCAATTACTAAATTATTACTAGTGTTATGAAAATATTAAATTTCATTTTTAATTAATCTGTTTAGGAAAACTCAATTTTGGAACTTAGCGCTTGTGGATGAGTAGAAATGGCCTTGTTGACTGATCTTTGATTTCAATTTTAAATTTTTGATGCAGATAATTGTTTTACAAGAGACAGAAAGATTTCAAAACTTTGTTAATTTTTTCTATCAAAAATGTTTATAATAAGATTTTGAGAGAAACGCAGTTTATGGTTTATAAAATAAGATGGTACCACAATTCAGCTGAATTACTTCAATTATAATCAGTTTTATTTAATTATGTTAAGAACAGATTCAATTTCTCAGTAAGATATTAGTTTTTATTGACTACCATCATTTCGCATGCTGTCTTGAACTGAACTGTTTTGTTCTGAAAATATTTAAGTTCTTATATCGGTATGTGGCAGCAAAAGAATATAAATTACATAGCAGATTTTAAAATTAACCCTACAGAGAAAGCAAATTAAATAACAAACATGCTAATGCAAGATGAAAGACAAAGCATGATCAGTATAAAAGAAAAAAAAAACTTGTTCCAATCCCACATTCTGAGGTGGATCTAAATGGGATAAAACTAAAGTTTTTTCTTTAATTTATTGTATTTCATTCATACCTTGTGTTTTTTTATTTTGTGACATCACATTAGTAGCTGTATTGATTTTGGATTATTCACAGAAAAATTGTTTTCGTTGTACACCACTGTAGATCATGGAACGCTGTTTTTTCATTCAAAATAAGCTGAGAAAACATGTCAAAAACTACAGCTTAGATAGCATACTTTATTGGAACAGACTTAATCGCAAATTATATCATTGAAACAAATCCAAGTTTATCTTTTGTAAGGTTTCCTGGATCCCTACAATTTTTTTTATCAAAATATAGTTGTAATAGTTGTATATAGTTGTATGTATTTTTTAAATTAAAAAAATTTTGTTCTTTTGATATTAAATCTTATTCTCTTATCGTTTGTCTAGAAGAAGAAGAGGAGAAAGAAAAAACTCCACCAAAAAGTGAGTTAAATACATAAAGAACTGGGAATAATATTTTTAGAGATTATGTATAGTAAATGCAAAAAAAATATTTTTGATCAATTTATTAATTCTTCACTTAGATTTTTAAAGGATTTTTTCTTTTATTGTACGCGAAAATTTTAAGATCACATGTGAATAGAAACTTTGTTACCGTTATTATTAATATTTAGTATACCTAATATAATTTTATTATAAATGGAGAAATTGTAATCTCAAGAATTCAAATCAAAAATAATATTACTGATTTTAATCAAAAATCCTATAGCAATTATTTAAAAAGCCTCAATGTGGAGGATGGATCCTTCTGGAGAGCAATTAACAAGCGGAAAAAAACCAAAGAGTGTATTCCCCCCCTTATAGATGGTGTGAAAGTCGCACTAACGGACTTTGAAAAGGCAGAATGTCTGGCAGCCAGTCTAGAAAAGCAATTTCAACCAAATAACATTAATAAACCGCTAACTGATAATGCTATCAACAATGCAATTTTTGAATTTTATAATAAAAATTATATTCACCAATTCCCTGTTGAAACACCGGCATCTGAAATTGAAATGACCATTAAAAATCTTAAGCCAAAAAAAAGCCCTGGTCATGATATGATTACCAATAAAATTATTAAACAGTTACCAGTCAGAGCAATTTGCTATCTAACGGAGATTATAAATGGAATTATAAAAACTGGCCATTTTCCTGATACCTGGAAGAGGGCAGTGATCATACCGCTCCACAAGCAGGGCAAGTGCAAGCAGCAGCCGTCGAGCTACAGGCCGATTTCCCTACTGCCGACCCTTGCAAAAATAACTGAAAAAGCAATTCTTCAAAAGTTACTGAATTGTGATGAGATGAACCAAATAATCATCCCTCAGCAGTTTGGATTTCGGAGAAAGCTTTCGACCACCCACCAACTACTCAGGGTGGTGGAGAAAATATCTAAAGGTTTTGCCAACAAAAAACCGACGGGAGGTATATTCATTGACGTAGAAAAAGCTTTTGATAGAGTTTGGCATAAAGGTCTGATATTTAAACTAATTAAATTCAATTTCCCCCCCTATCTGGTTTTCCTTATAGATAACTACCTATCTAAAAGAACTTTCTCTGTTAGAGTCGGAAAAATTTATTCCCAAAACAGACCCATTCTTGCAGGCGTCCCACAGGGATCCCTGCTAGGTCCGTTTTTATTCAACATCTACGTCAACGATATTCCTCAGCATCCCAACACTATGCTCTGTTTGTTTGCTGATGACACTGCTGTACTGGCGTCCAGCTCAAAAATGTGGAAAATTCATGCCCACATCTCCGAACATATCATGGCTATTGAAAAATGGCTAGATATTTGGAAAATCAAAATTAACCCAAATAAATCAAAGGCGGTCGTTTTTACTAAAAAAAGAACTCCACCCCCCCAGATTAAACTCAACGGGTATCCTGTCCCCTGGTCAGATACCGTTGATTACCTCGGACTTACACTAGATAAAAGACTCACCTGGAAATCACATATTAGGAAAACTAAATTAAAATTAATTTCAGCCAAATCAACCCTTTATCCACTAATTGCGTACAACTCTAATCTATCCATGAGTAATAAGTTACTCATTTATAAGTAAATTATACGACCAATAATTACATACGCTGCACCAATCTGGGGAAGTGCTGCATTAACTAATATTAAACAGCTGGAAGGTCAGCAAAGCAAACTCCTCAGACTAATCTCAAAATCTGACTACTATATCAGAAACGAACAAATTCGCAATAATCTAGGTGTCCTTTCATTAAAAAAATATATTAAATTCCTAGCATTTAGATTTTTTGAAAAACTTAATGAAATTAATAATGCAGAAATTCAATCTATTGAGAACTATAGCCCTTATGAAATCATTAATTTCCACAGACCCAGGGCCGTGCTGCGTTTAAGCCCAGCAACAAGCTAATTAAGTTCAAAATAAAAATAATTATTTATTTATTTTTTTTTTCTTGACACTTTATCTTTTGTTTCAATTTCTTGCTGATTGCCCTTCATTGGGGTACTGTGTTGAATATATTTTTTTGTGTTGAATATATTTTTTTTGTTTGTAAATATTTGTGTATTCTTTGTTTATAATTTAAGAAATAATAAATAATTAAAATCAAAAAATAAATAAATAAAATAAGTATTATACAGTTCTATGTGTTTATTGTACCTTGTTTTTTCAATTTACTATTTCTCTCTTGTAACTTTTGTGTTTATTTTGTTTGGAATTCTATAATTCATCATGCAGGAACAATTTATTTTATTGGGAACACTTATCTTAATATGAATCTACTGTCTATCTATGTTTTTGAAATAACTTCTTAGGAATAGAAGGGATATGGCCCTCTGGGCTAGAAACCTAACAATAACTAGACCTAGACCTCTCAAGAATTCATAATCAGTTTTAATCAATGTTTGACAGAATATACAAATATGCTATTTTGGTTTGCATGTTTGTACAATTTTGTCAAGCAACTCTAATATGGATAGAACATGAAATTTTCTCCTGGTCTAAAAATAGGGAATGGTTTTTAATAATCTGCTGTGTTTGTCTAAACCTGCAAGTTTAGCATATTAAATTTACTTAAATGTGATTTCTTTGGTTCACAAGACAGATAATATACTTTATACTTCTATAAATCAAGCTAAAGCAATGAAAATTTCATTTTTAGACATTTTTGTGTGAATGACTGCATGAATGCTTTTTAAATAGGACAAGTATTAAAAGTTTAAAAAATGTCATCACTTAACTAATTTAAAAGTAAATTTAATTTATATAAATTTTCAATTTTTTCAAAATTTTCTTGCAATTAGAAATTCCCAGTTGTATATTTTACTGTTCTAGCAAATGACACAATTTGTTTAATTCAAATGTTGCTGTTATAAATATTTGAAAACAATTGAAAGAATAAATCATATTAATTTTTGAGATAGTACAATATTATGGGGTATTATAAAACCAGAGTTTGAGTTTGAGCAGAATCTATGTTGAAAATTGAAAGCTTTGAAGTGCATTTTTTTTATGTTGCAAATAAAATGACTAGAGATTCAAAGCGAACAAGAAATTTATCATCTACACTGTGAATGTTAAATAAAATGTTTTTAATTCAAGATTTCAATTTTATCTTAAAAAATCTTAGCGTATATTACATAATTTGCAAAACGTCACATAAATATGTGTAACATTACTTCCCTTCCAGTTTTTAGCTTAACAATATAAGTAGCAAATTTATAAAAATTGGAAAAGAAATTTTTAAACTACAATAAATTGAACATTCTAAACGATTAAATATTTTATGCAAAAATTTAAGTTTAGACTCAAAATTTTCCAGAGAATTCATTCAGAAGAAATAAGTGGCAGTGCAATAGTTAGCGATCTGGATTTCATATCTACAGTTTAGTTGGGCACTAATCTTGGGTGTGGAAGCCTAGAATTCAAAGATCTCTTTATAAACTAGATTTTGATATCATTAAAATTCTTCAAAGTAATTGTGACAAAAAAATCAAATTCAAAACATTTTGAATAATACGATGAATATGTCTAATATGAATTGTAAGCCTATACAAATACTCATTTCTCTTGTAAGTTATTTTCTGAAAGTGTATCACTTTATATGGAGGGGAAATTTTTCGATAAATTCAAGAAATAGAGGACATAAACATATTTCAAGTTAAAGTCTAATGCTATAGAATAAAATCAGTTCAGCAGTACATTCTTCTTACTTTTAGAGAAACTTATTCGCTGAGATTATTATTCATACTTGGAGAAAACTAAAATACTTATATTAAGAATTGCTTAATTTATTTTAATTTCCTCTAAGACTTCTTTTAATTAATAGTTATTAGGAATATTTTTTTTCGGAATTTTAAAAATGCTTTCAAATTTTTTAATAAAAACTTTGCACACTGAATAAGTAAGGAATAATTTTTCCAAAACTGAAAGCAATGATATAAAATTTCTTGAATGAAAACTTAAATTTCTTATTTTCCTTTTCAGAGCAACAGCTGGTAAGGAAGGCCAAATTCAGTCTAGGCAGGATCTTCCCCAGCATACCGAGTAAGTTTTGCATTATAAACTCTATTTCACTTGGAATTTTAATAAGTACTGAAAAATTAGACTGAAGTTTTAAGCTCTAAATAGTTTTGTGTGTATTAATATAGAAAGAATTTCTGAACTGTATAAAATTTAATAAAGGTTTTACAAACATTTAAAATAATTATAGAAGAAACTATTAGTCACAAAAACAAGTGAAAGATTTAAAATCACTTAGAAATCATAATTTGAAATTGAAGTACTTTAAGAAAATCAATAATTTTCTGAATTTCTATTTTAAAAGATGTTTTTAATTAACAAACTGAAAGCTGTGAAAAGTATATTCACAAATTTCCTTTGGTGGATTGCGTCAAAATTATACAACATTAGCTGTACCCGCCCGGCATTGCCCGTGCATTTAGAAAATGCAGATAAGTGAATAGCGCAGGAATAGTAGTGTAGGACATGTAGACTGTCTATCTCTCTTCTCCCCCACACACACAACATTCTCCGTCGATAAAAAGGAACAATATATCCTAAATATTTTAAACGGAAAATTTTCCAAAAGATGGTCGCCAGAATTGTTTCTCAAAAGGAGCTGGTACAACCCCGGAATCAGCTATCGGCGAGCAGCGATCTCGAAAAGAAGTTTTATAAATAATTTTTTTAAAATTTTTCTAATTCAAAAATCGAAAATCGGGCTTCGAGGTCTGGTGGCCAGCTCCCTTGTGCTTCCGTGTAAAAAATTCCAGGTCCCTGCGTGCGATAGATTTGGCTGGAGAGCTCGGTCAGACAAACGGACAGACACATTACACTTGCTTTTGTTATTATAGAAGATAAAAAAAAGTTTGATTCCTTGTAGATTTTCTTAATAACTTTGCTTAAGGAATCAAGTATTTTTGTTCATTTTCTATATTTATTTAGTTTAATGATTTTAATTAGAAATATTTTATATAAATTAAAATTAGATGTAAGTTTGATTTCCTAACGATTTCTTATTAAAAAGTTTAAGTGTATCTAATTAATTCTTCAAAGTTTTTATTTGCTTTCAAGAATTTGAGAAAACTTGAATGATAAATAAACTGCTATTCATTTGTGCTAAAATGAATAATAATTAGAATTTCCTGAAGAATGTATTGAGTCAATAATATAGTATGAAAATGGGTACTTCTTCATTTCACCGGTGCAAGTTATAAAGTCGCCAAATGGCATTACTATGCGTAACAAAAAATCACAAAATTTCTGCTTTTTCCATCATTAACTTTCTGTTTTTTCCAAACATTTTAAATAAAAAAAATATTTTTACAAAATAAAATTTTCAATTAACATTAAATGAATTAAATTAATGGTACAATCCTAGGAGACAGGATTCAATTTGTCACCAAAGGTCCCATACCTTTGGTGACAAACGGGAAAAAAAAGCGTCCAGGCAGAACGAAATGGCAAAATAAGAATTCTAGAAATCGTTAAGTTTATCGTATCTAGTGTATCAAAGTAGGATTACCAAGAATGACAAAATTTATAACCAACTAAAATTATTCATGCCAAGGACCTAAAGCACATTTTAACCTAAGATTCAAAACACTGATGACAATTTTTCGACATAATGCAAATGAATATCTAGATCCGTTGTAGAAAAAGTCCTTAATAGGTGAAAATGCGCTTTAGGTCCCCTACTTGGCGCGTTTTCAAAATCGCCGATGCCATGGCGAAAATTCTACGGCTATTTCAAAGTGAAACTTAATTAGCGACCAATGAAAAGACTAAAACAAAAGGATAATTAATGAGCATGAGTGAAAAAGCGCATCAAATTCGCGAGTTGGTGAAGTAGGGGAACTAAAGTGCAATTTAACCAACAAAAGAATATGGAATTAATTTTATAATCCACACATACACAATCAGCCAGTTTAACAATATAAAATTCCAAACACGAAAAACAAAAAGCATCATACTTATAACTTAAAAGGGATAAAAAGAAATTATTGGCTGTATCCCAGTGTACGGTGCGCTATTTTTATACAATTAATATAATTATAGAATATACAATTAATATCATTATATAATATAAAATTATATTATTTTATACAAATAATATAATTTTATACATTATTATATACAATTAATTATAATTGTATATATGATTACCGTTATATATATGCGTACCGTATAAGGAGCGTACCGTTCACTGGGAATTAACCGAAATTATTAAAGGCGGAAAAAATTATAAGGGTAAGTAAAGTCCAAATTTTAAAATGCAAAATTAAGATTTCATCTTGATTATTATAAGTTATTCTCTAAAACATAAATAATAACATTTTATCACTCACTCATAATTTTGGCTTCATTTTTTTTTATTCTTCCATAAAAGCTGATCCTCTACTTTGTAGGTGGAGTTTTTTCTTCCCCAAGTTTCTTTTCTCCTGGTTTTCCTCCTTTATCATCAGGCTGTCCGGGTTTTTTCTCACCAGGTTTTTCTTCAGGCTTTTTAGGATCCATTTCTTCTCCCACGGGAATTAAATACTCAAATGAAAATATGTGATGAATTTTTTGCTTTAAGTAAACTATGCAGTAACGCAGCTTATCAAATCAAAATTAGAATGTGAAATTCTGCAAATTGTCTCACTTCACTCGCGTATCATATCCACGTAGCACCTTCTCACGTGGATGTTCAAACCAGCCTTTACAGTTTTAAATAACTGTAGCAATTTTTACTTCTGGAAACGTCTAGAAATTTCTGTAAAGTTTGGCATAGAGGGCGCTAGTTTCTCAGTTAATAGGAAAATGGTTCCTATCATAACTTACCGCTGTTGTACTTCTTACATGTTTATATTATTGCAGACTAATACAATAATATTCCATGTTTCAAAATTGATGTCGGATTTAATATTGATAGCAATCAAAACATTAATTTATATTCAATGAAACTTACTACGTTATAGATCAACTTCGATTCAAATTAAAGTTATTTAATATTGTCAGTGCGAATGTTGAAAACTTTCCGAATTTCAGTAAAAGAAATCATTATAATCATAGAGGTTGCCTTTGACTAAATTTTTAGTCAAAAAGGGAATAGTTATTCGAATTCAGCGACATTAAATGAATGAAATTTTTATTTCTTTTTTTCCAGTTAATAACAATCATGTAAAAATAGGGGAAATGGCATTTTTAAACAACCAAGCTAACAACATTCAAATTAGGAATATACTTTATGGTGCCTCTTTGATTCTCGCAAAGTTGTAATCGCGATTGATCGCCAAGCCGGGCAAACCCCAATCATATTCCGATAGCAACAGGGGAATTCATTGTCTGTGCCAACAAAAATCGCCAATAAAAACGATAACCAAACAAAAATCGCCATGTTTGCCAAGGGGCCACCTTAAAGTATAGTTTTACCATAATTTGACATTGGTAACGAACAAATTTCAAATGGACAGACAGACAGACACATTACACTTGCTTTTATTATCTATCTATAACCCCGGAATCAGCTATCGGCGAGCAGCGATCTCGAGAAGAAGTTTTTTAAATAATAATAATTTTTTTAAAATTTTTCTAATTCAAAATTCGAAAATCGGGCTTCGAGGTCTGGTGGCCAGCCCCCTTGTGCTTCCGTGTAAAAAATTCCAGGTCCCTGCGTGCGATAGATTTGGCTAGAGAGCTCGGTTAGACGGACAGACACATTACACTTGCTTTTATTAATATAGATATAAAGTCATAGTTGATACTTTATCATAGATTTATTATCATTGAA
>JAPDSC010119422.1:0-10056 GCA_026290005.1 Latrodectus geometricus
CACATGTAGTTTCTTGCATCGTTTCCATGAAATTCTTATGTAAAAAAATAAAGTTGCAAATAAAAGCAAAACATTTCTCTGTGGAATTTATAAGAAGGAAAATGTTATTTAATTCTGATACGTTGTATTTGATAATGATTTTCTAAGTTAAATAGAATCATTCAAGCAATTGTAAAAATCTTCAATTAAACAATATTTTCTAACATTTTGAAATAATTCTCTAAAGCGATGATGTCGGATAATAAAAAAATATATTTCTATATGACAACTCAAATCCAATTAAGTTCACATTCAAATGCTTACATCTCCAAGGGAAAACAAAACAAAACGAAAATTCCTTAATCCTAAGTAATTTTTTTTTTAAATATTTACATTGTTTGTTCATGAAATTGTCTGAAATAAATGGATCAAACAGAAGAAAAAAATTCCGGGTGAAAATGTTTTTGTCATTCTATATATTTACTTCACTAAAAAATTAAATTTTAAATTATTCAATTTTGGATTATTTGTAACGTTTGAACAGGTCTGCCTTTTACGATTACAATTCATTTTATCCTTTTTCATAAAATATATCGAGTTAAAGTTAGAATTCTTGCTTAAGACGATACAAGTATTCTGAAAATTGTGAAAATTCTATTGGTGAATGTGTTTAGTCATCATTTTTATCATATTTTTAAATTTTATTCTCACTAATATTGAACGTATGCGAATATGCTTGAATTTAATTTGTTATCACTTTGAAATCTAGTCACTTTTATTATTTTACAGATACATTTGTATATCAACGACCATGCACTAAATTTATAGAAAGCGATAGTATTTGATTTAATATAAGAATCTAATAGATAGAAATATTTATTTAAGATTTATAATTCAGTTATTTTGAATTTGAAACTCAAATATTTAAATTAAGTCTAAAAAAACTAGTGTGTAAAAAGGTATTAAATTGAATATTTCTAAGAAATTGTTTCTGATTTCTTCAATGTGTTTACAATTTTAGTTGTTTCATAGCTACATTTTAAATTTTTACAAAAATTCCATAGAGTTACTTAAAGTTAATTAGTTTAAATTGCTTGCATATTATTGGATATTCAAGTACATTTTGCTTAGATATGAAAAGCACCAATCAGTTTTCAGTTGTAATATATCATGCATTTTATTAAGGTAAATTAAGCAATAAAATGATTAATTAATTTTAATTATTATTAATTCCCTTAATAAATATCTAATTTTTATTTTAGCCTACAGTGCAGTATTACATAGACGTCAGGAACTACTTATAGCACTTTATTTATTAGTATATGACTTTTTCTTTTTTAAGCTATTTATTGCGAATTATTGTACAATAAATTCAGATATAAATGTAAACGATGTGGTTAAATAATAAAATGAGGCATTCTTTGATATTTTCAAAATAATATATTTTATTTATCAAAAACACTTCTTTCGCCAAATAGGACATTTTGGTCTCTTAATTTTAAAAAGAACAAAGATTTCTATTGCATTTTAAATGTTCCTCGTAGAAAAATACTTAGAAAAATTTATGTCTGGGGTATATAAAATGTGAAAACTATTCAATATCGCCTACACACATAATGGAATTATAGGAATTGCCTTTACTTTTAAACTAGTTATTCATGAATTAAAAGTAAAGATTTTTTGAATTACGTTTTATAAGAATAGGCATTTGTTTTCTAAAACAATAAAACACACAATATTGTTGATAATTTCCTCATACAATTTACAAATAATATTTTAATACGGGTAGCTTTATTAAAAATTGAAACTATGCGAATGTATCATAGTTACATCGTATTTCGTGTGAGTCATATATAAATATTTACATTACAGTTAGAAATTTTTAGAGATATATTATTTCAGGTCAATGTTAGTTACGATTGAATTTTTTACATAACAAATGAAATTTTTAAAATGATTTAAATATTTATTAATCATTTATTAAAGTTCTAAGAACTATAAATTTATTTATTAAGAAACTAAAATTATCAGAAATTTGTATAGTACTTGGATAATATCTTTAAAAAATCTTGAGAGTTTTATTAACACTTAAGAAATACTGTAAATCATGATTTTATTACAGACGTAAACTGCTCTAGCTAGATTTAGTTTAAATTTTAGTATGTCATTTGCAATTTGTAAAGAAATTACACTGTTGTATTCACTTTTTAATCCTGAAAGGAATTTAAATTCCATTTAAAAATGTCATCTTAAGTAAATAAACTCAATATTAGCAAAGGAAAAAATGACCTCATTTTAAGTGCTGAACAACATTTTTCAAGATGATGTTTTCTAAGTAAATTAAATATTTTAACGTGATGAAGCAATAAGTAACATAAAACTCCACCTAATATGACAGAGGGTCATCAGCATTTATCGAGCCTATTGGGAATTTCTTTTCACGTTTTACAAAGTGGATGACGAAAGATATGAATGACTTCATTTAAATTGAAATAAAGTTTCGGAAGATGTAATTTCATATCTAAAAGTAGAATCATTTTATTGATGGAAACAATTTTCAAACATAAAATTTAGTAAAAAGATTGTGTTACGTTATACATGTATAACTATATACTTATGTTTCTCCCTTTCTTTTTCTTTCTTCAGACATACGCAGATATATATATATATATATATATATATATATAAAGTTAAATATGAATGCGTTTTTTTATTTATTTCAACAATACCAGCTATTTTTAAATAATTAAATGCAAGAAAATTGTAGACTTTTATTGTTTTAAATTCAAATCAGTCAGTTTTTTCATAAAATAATTTTATTTTTTAACATATTTCATATAATTAGACCCCTCTGTTACTTACTGTTCATTAATTAATATATTAGTCGTAGTATATAATTTAAAAATATTTATAATTATCTATTAATTTCTTTTTTTATTTCTTAAATTTTCCTCTTCTTCAAAAAATGCTGAGAATTCTGTTTACGTAACCAACCTTATTGTTTAATTTTTATGATTTTAAATTAATTGAGCACACAATTTAAATTTTATTCTAATTATTTGTTCAAATCGAATATTCAAACTGAAATTGCTGTGTTAATGATGAAAGAAATAATTAATTTATATCAATTATTCTTATTGATATTTTATTTATATATTTATCAATATATTTATTTATATTTTGTTCCTATTTTCAACCAAATTACTGATTTCAATTATTATATTTATGTGTGTTTAATTATATAAGTAATACAAAGCAATTTACTTTAATTTTATTTAAATTTTTTTACGTTAAATTTCTGTACTTTAAAAATTTCCGCTATATCAAATTAAATTTTATATTCATTATCTATTTATTTTATGTTTTACTCTATATATTTTGCATAACTTTCTATTGTAAATTTTATTTCATTAATAATTTTAATTTCTTTTGTGCATTTAGTTAAATAAACAATATAAAACGATTTTCTTTCTAAATTTAATTTCCCTACAAGTATTTGATATTTAAAACAATGATTGCTTAATTATATTTTCATAATTACTTTTCTCTTGATTAATTTATATTTACATATGTGAGAATTTATCATATCATTTTAATATAATTACGTGATTCAAATAGCCCAACATAATTGTATTCATTAATTTTGAATATATTTGAAATTATTTCGAAATAATTAGTTCCTTAAGTAACAGTAGACTGTAGTCTTAAATTATTTTTCTAGTAATTTTATGTTTTCCTTAACTTTGTTTACAACAATTTTCATGTCCTCCTATTTAACTTATTTATTAGAATTTTATTCTATCCTTTGGTATTTTTAAGATAAATCCCAATCCTCATTTCGTATAATCAAAGTTTTATTTCGAATGTTGATTTCATAAATTTGAATAAATTATTTATATCCACATTTTCGTTGGATTAATATAAAATAGTGAAAACGAATTATACAAATATTTTCTTTATGACAACAGAACTCAACTAGAAATTGAAATTTCGGAGGAAACAATAAAATATATACATCTAAACTCGACGGAATACCTGAACTAAAATGGGTTGCCAAGGTTTTTACATCGCAATATAGAAGAGAAGTTCACAAAAATATTTGGAGTGAAATACTTCCCGATTTGATTTTGATTTTTAGATATGACTTGTTATTTCTTTCCTTTTAGGTTGACATTTGGCAATATAATGTCCTAAAGGAATAAACGGAAAATATAAAAAACGTGACAACAGTATTTGTGGCAAGTGTGTGTTTTGATAATATTATAAAAAGCAAAAAATTCTTTAAATAAAAGAATGCGACTGGATATAAATAATGGAACAAATTGTTTACTTTGATCATCAAAATAATGCATTTAGATTTTTGTCAAATAAGATTTCAAATCTGCAGGATTTATTAATAAAACTTGTTCTAAAAGCCTATTCTTCAAAGTTATATTAATTTTTAGCTTTACTGGACTGAGAATTGGTGATAGAACAATTCATCATAGATTTATGTGAGCAATACGAAATTGAAGTAAACATTTTGTATTTTATAAATATAAATAGCATTAAAAATTATATAAAAAATTAAATAAAAGTATTATGATCAAAATTAATACAATGAAAATGATTTAGTTTTCCCAAATTTATTTAGTATTTCTAAAAGACAAGCTTATAGGATTTTTTAATGAAGTAGGAATAAAAATTTTTTTTTTACAGTTTTATTAGATAGAGAGTCAGTGAAAAAGTAAACTAATAAGATCCAGTATTTGGTTTGCATTAAATTAAATAAAAAATTCCATATTTTAGTATTGATGACTACCAATTGCAAAAGGAGAAAACAAAAGAGAAAGTATTTAAATTTACCGCTGTTTTAATATGTTAATGTTTTAATATGTTTGAAGCTTTAATCTTATAATCATACAATTTTCACAAATTTGCTTAAATTCTGTGCAAAAAGCAGACTTAAAATTTCATGACTTCAAGCACAGACTTTAATTTAAGACATGGTCTTAAATTAAAGTTTTCATATCTTAGTAATAAAGATTATTAATACAATGGAGGAAATAAAAAATATTGTATAAAATTATTATAATACATTCAAAGAAGTACTGCAATATAACTTTCACAAATTTAGTTTTAATTTTTTATAAATGACATATTTAAAATTATGTAAATAGTATAAATAAGGAAATAAAATTATAGCTGCTATTATATAAAATATAAATTATAGCAGTTTGAAAACACAGAGTCAAATTAATAAACAATTATTAATAATAAATGGAAGCAAATTCTCTCCAAAAGAAATGATAACTCCTTTCGGAATGTAAGTATTTTAAGTTTGATCTTGACTTCTTTAGGTATAGAACATGGGTTTTATGTTTCTAATTAAGGCATACGCATTTATAGTAGCTTTATAGATTACCCTTTACTGTGAAACAGTACTTATAACCTACTTTATAAGAATTTTAATAGAAAACAATTCACTTCATGTTAACTGAAAACAAAAGAGAAGCCTTCAGCAATAAGACCACGAAACATCAAAGTGTTTATAAAAGAGAAAATTTCGTGAATTGTGATTGATAGATGTTAAGATTTCTGATATTTCAAAAGTTAATCTCTTCAGTTATTAGAAAATACTCATTAATTGGTATTTCAAAGTCACAAAAAAGAAAATAAAAAACTTATATATAAAATTAAAAATAAAAATTATTAACTATTATTAATCATGGAAGAATAGGAATACGAAATACATCCCATGAATCAAGATGCTTATAACTAAATTGTAATATTTCAGCACAAAAAAATTATGTAAAATGAAAATCAGGAAAGATAGCTTATTATCGCCACGTTAGCTGACTAATAAGTTAATTTGATGAATCAAATACTTATAATTTTCGACATTAGCAATTAGAAGCAAAAAAATAATAAAATATATGTAATTTGAACTAACGACTCTAAACACTTTATATCTTAAAAATCAACTTGCAAATTGAAAGAAAATAATTATAAAAGACAATCAATTTAAGTATATGAAATTTAAAATACACAAAAAGTAAGATGATACTATCGACTATGATATTATCTCTAGTAATTTATCACAAAATTCTTATAACATATTAATCAAATAAAATAGTAACATTATGAAATGACGGCCACACTAACATGTGTAAACATTGGAGTAACTTAAAAATGAAGAAAATTATTCAAAATCAAATAAAAAAATTAAAAAAAGAGAGGCTTCTTTTTTTAATTCAATAACATATTTACAATTCATACCTCAAAAAATACTTTTCAAGTTTATATGAGTTATTCACTATAAAACATTAGTTCGTTAACTGTATTCTGTGGAAAGTTTATGAATTAATGAGACAAGAGTATCAATTATCAAATTAATTGAATAAATTAATGTTTTTACTTTATCATTATATTCATAATATAGTTTATTGTTTATAAAATAATATCATAAGTAAACAAATAAAAATTATTTGTAATAATTGCAAAGTCGATACACTTAGTTAAAATTGCAACGTTTAAAACTTAATATTAAAAACTAGAAACAAAAAGAATAAAGTGGAAAGACTGACCCCCTCTTTAAAGGTATACAGCAACAAAAGAGAGATATAAAAAAAATCAAAGGTTTTCTTTTTCATATTATTATTTCTTAAAATTATATACAACAAAATATATTTAAAACTTATAATATAATGAAATATTAATTGAAATTAAAAGCAGTTGAAGTTATAAAATACTAACATAATGATCATACCAACCGAATGTATTGAAGAAATAAAAATTATTGATTATCAATTTAAATAGATAAGTAAATAACTAATTAAAACAATTCAAATATCATAAAATTTTTCAGAGCACGTTTTACAACTTCAAGAAATTAAAAGCGGAGGAGAAAAATTGTTTACTTACTTGAAATTTAATATTTAAATTTGGGAATTTTATTTTTAAAGTATAATATTCAACAGGAAAATAATTGAATTGAAAAAGGAAAATAAGTTAACAAAGATAATGAATAAACTTCACAAATTCACCACTAACCAATAATTCAATATCAATAATTAATAGGCATTAAGTCGCAAGTGAAATATTTAAAACAAAAATTCAGTTTCAAAGTTGAATAATATCTTAGAAACTGTGAAGTCTAATATTTGTTTTAAAATAATGAATAAACCAATTTTCTATTTTAATCTTTGGATATCATAATGAAATAAATATTTTTTTTTATTTTTATTAAAGAAATTAAAAGTTTAACACATAATAATAAAGTACTATTCTGAAATTCAATTTATTCTCTAATTAACAATAAATAAATAAACTGAAGTTGATACAGAATAAAGTTTTAGAAGATTGCGTTTTTAATTATTTCGTTTTTAATTGTTTCATCAAATATTTGACAAAGTATTAATTCAAATAAAGTTAAATCCAGATGTATTAAAATTCTTTATTTCCTCACACAGTGCTTAAGCAGAATTTGTAATTTAAGAAAAGGAAGTAATTAATTTAAAAGATGTTTATAATGTAAAAATAATTACATTATTTATTATTACAAATATTTCTAATTAAAATATTTAGTTACAAACCAACCGAATTTATTTAAATTTCAGAAGTTATAATAACTTACTGGAATTTAAATCCCTTATTTTAATATTTGATTATCGGATTTCTCATTCTTTTATTTTAAATAATAATTCTCAATAAAAAATGAACAATCTTCATTAACTTTATTATCAAATTTATTAAATGAATAAAAGAAAATACATTTATGGGGTTTATCTTAATAAATTGTGATATCCGGAAACACTTATCACGGAATCAATAATTATTGAAAGAAATCCGAAATTCTAAAAATCTATTCTTTGAACTTTTTCTTTATTTTAAATCTTTCAAATTCTAATCAAAAGACCGCTAAAATTTAGATTAGTTCCTTAAAAGTTCAGGGTACTAACTTTGAACAATCTCGATTATTCTGATATTAGAAAAGAAAATTTTTCAAATACGTGAAATTGGATCGTTAATGATTATAGGTTTTCTTTCTTTTTTAGTGAAGTATTAGAATTAAATTATATATTTAGATTTGGCTTGAAATTAAATTTTTATTGTAATTTTTGTATTAAAATTTCATTTTTTATACTAATTTTAACATTTAATATTAATTCAACAAGTTTCCTAAATTTAAATATTAAAAAAGCCATTTAAAAAAATATTTGAGATTGCGTTTTTCTGTTTCATGAGATTTACCTATACATATGAAACATTTATACGAAATAAATCAATTAAATTATTTGCTTAAATTAATTCTTAATTCTACTTAATGACTAACTTTTCTCCTTTAAAATTTCCAGTTCTTTAACATTAACTCAAAAGAAAGTTCCAAAATATTAATATTAAAACCATAACTTTAGGATAATTAAATAATCAATAAATCCTTATCACCGAATAATAAATAAAACGATCAATAAATAATAAACTTTGGTTTTTATTTAGCATTTTTTTTAACTTTTATTTTACTATTTTTTTAAATTTGAGTAAATGCTGCTATGCAACTTCTTTTCGCTATTCTAACAAAATAAATTCATTAAAATTATAAAATGCGAGAAATTTTTATATCCAAATTCAAATTTAAGGAAATAAATATCATCTTAATCTTTTTACTACAAAAAATTTTTAATTAAGATACAAATAAAAATAAAACCCATATCCTGTTTTCCCAAGAAATTATGAAAATTCCTTGATGATAAAATAAAACTTTTCACAAAATTCAATTCCAAATCATCCATAAATTATTTAAAAGGATATTTGCATATTTTTGATGATTTTAATAAATTATGTATTTTGAAGATAGTAAAAATAACTTTTTTCAAATAAATTCAACAATCTTAGCGAGAATTTTATTTGTATCGAAGAAGAGATTAAATTTAAACTGTAGTAGTAAAATCTTTGTAGTTGTGGTCAGAAAACATTTAAGAATCCCTGTAATGGTAATTTCCAACTATTCAATCTGAAACAAATATTTTTTTGAAGAAATTTAAAATATAAATCTAAAAAGAACGTTTATCAGTTAAGATAATTATAACAAACTGAAAATACTGGAAGAAATAAAGGACAAACTAACTTTGCTTTTCTAAATAATTATTTTTACATTAAACGAAACGGGACTGTGTTGAAACGATATATAATTGAAAAAGTTGGATAAATGATATTTCACAATTTATCTTAATAAAGTAATTATATACTTATGATTATATGGTCAAGATAAAGGCAGACATGTTTTTTTACATTCCCTATTCTATGTTTCGCAAGTAAAATAGAGATACAAAGTTTTCAGTCACTAATTTGAACAGAAAAAATGAAAAAGAAGAAAAATCAATGCTTTACTGTAATTGCCTTCTGAAAATACATTTTCATTGTCATTGAGAAAAGAAGCAAATAAATCAACAAAATCGATTAGCCTTACCTACAATGAAAAACATTAATACGTTAAGCAAAATGAGAATTTATCTAAATTGTTTGAGGCCAAAACTCGGTTGGTTCAATGTTATTTTTTTCATTTATTTACTTCTCTTTATTGAAGTCTATTTTCTTGCCATTATGATTTAAAGTTTTCTCGAAGACGAAAGTCGAAAGATAATGGCTAAACGGGAAAGTGTTTTCTATTTACTAATTTTTTGCAGATGTAAATGCTTTTTATTTAACTGAATGGTTTGTTAAGGAAACTTAAAATCAATAATTGGTCCCTAATAATCTTAAAAGTAAATCTTAGCATGTAGATTTCTTTTTTATCAAACAAAAGTATGCATCAAAAATTTTACTAACTAATCATAACTATACAAGTTTCTATTAATACTAGCATTTTTTTACTAACAGAATGTTTAAAAGAATCACCCGCAAATTGACAAAAATAAAATGTTAGTTAGAAGTTTAAATAGCAGAAGTATATATTGATGAAATTATGTTTTTTTAATTTACATAATATAAAAGAGTGATATAGCGGTGAAGAGTAGGTTATAATTTGCAACTATAAAGCCTTTGGTGTATTCGCACAAGATACAATCTGCATGTTCCGTAACATGTCGAAATCTTCTT
>JAPDSC010119428.1:0-28587 GCA_026290005.1 Latrodectus geometricus
AGTGCATCTCTGATTATTCTACACGATGTATGGTACAGCTTTTAAATTCTGAATCAACGTGTTCATAAGGTGGAGGTAATATACAACTTCTGTTAATCAGAAGATTGGAGCACCAATAGGTGGAAGTCTGTCTTGGCTCCTTTACCTGCTGACTTTAGCTGGGCATATAGAATGGCCTTCACTTATAGAGTGGCCCTACCAGTATTCTGAAAATAAAATTATCACAAAATGACATTTAGCAAAATAATACCTAAACTTTGGTTACTTTAAATTTCAAACACTTCTGTGAAGTCATAAAAATTATTTATTCATTACTTTTATGAACTAGTCATGTAGAATTGTATTTATAAAAACCAGTTTTTGCAAAGTAAATTAATATATAATTTAATATCCTTTAAAACATGAATCGCAATTTAATTTTAATATTTTTATTAAAAAGTAATCTACTATTGTTCAGATTGAAATTTTTATCATTGATATTCTGAAAGGTAAATGAAATAAATAAATCTCATTTTTAATTATAAAAAACTTATGCATATGAATAACAGTAATTGATGCTTAATATGTTAAAATGGATTAAAATAATTTTACAATAGTAGGCGATAATGTTGATTCACACTCAAAAGTCATCAGTTAAATCAAATTTAAAAGGGCATTTGCTTTTCATCTGATCCTTTAACCAGATAAATTAAAAAAATAAATACTAATGTTATTGGAAATGAAAATGTTTTTTCAGTCATTTGAAACAACAAATAATTTTAAACCGAGTTCATATCTAGAATTATCCTCTTATTTCCAAGTAAATCGCAAAATAGCTTATATTGGTCTTAACTTAAAGTTGATAGCATAAGAAGGAGATTATTTACTATTTTTAATCAAAAATAAGTAATGTTTTCATTAGATGTTTACCGCGACTCAACTCTCTGCAGCCTAAACTTATTAAGAGGCATTAAGTGAATATAACACCATATGATCTTATTAAGGGAATCCTTCAACTGAATAAAACCTCTTAATAATGATTCCAGCCTGCGTGGTACAGCTGTAATAGGATTCTAGTTTTAGATTAGTCAACTGTTTGAAACAAAGTTGGAAACTAATGCGCATTTCATGTATCTAAGTTCTTGACATAAACAAGAAAATCTTCCAGCAAAATTTCTAAGAAAAACTCTAATTCAGTCAATGAACTAAAATCTGCGTTTATTTATTGCAATTACAAACCAAAAATAGAAATGAAATAAACAGCAAGAGAATTTAGCTTCCTTTATTTAGATAAGTGCCTCGAAATAATTCATCAAAATTGAATTTGTTAATAAAGATTAAATTCAAATTGTTAATTGAATTTCTGGCTAGTAGAGAGAGTTTAATTTAATGTTTCCACAAAATAGGATTTCAGACACGAAACACTAATATAATAATCTTCCATTATTTTAAGCGAATTTGAACTAAATTTTATACATTGTAGTATTAAAATATTGTAAGAAGCTTTCACAGTTGTTCAAAAAGAAGTCCCAAAACTGATAGATGAGATATTGATTTTGAATAGGAAAATATTCAAATTCATTGGAATAATTTCATAATTATTATAATGATTTCAAAATATATTTTTCTTTTAGTTGTATTTTAACATACTATGTAACTAACATTATACAATTTAAATTTGAATATTATACATTCAAATAAATTTGATAATCATATTAATTGTTTCGTTCAAATTATCAAATTTCAACAAAGTCATCCATATTTCTTACTTCCATTTTGAAATATCGGCAAATGCACATCTCACCACGAATCTCCACTGTATACAATTCCAGACTTGGAGGAAAGTTCGCTAAGTCAATTTGTAGTCATTCTTTGATAAAATTCAATTCACGTTACACTTTTAAATTTTGCTCAACAAATTTGTGGGCTGTGATTGTAATGCTAAAACATACTTCCTTCGATGAAGTAGTTGAGATAAATGATTTTATTATTGATTTCATAAATATACTAATGTGATTCCTTTTCTAACATATCCAAATTAATTTCGAATAAAAAACACAGATATTGTTATTTCACTAACGTTTACTCAAAGTAATGTTGTAATAGTTCTCAAACAATATGTTTTCTGTTTTCCTCTCAAAACAAAAGCAAAATGTTACAACAAAACCACAATGTGGTAACATCGAAAAGTTAAGACATTTTCAATTTCAACTAACCCAAAATAATGCATAAATTTAATCATGTTATCTATTGTAAAGAAAAACATTTTCTGATAGTTTGAGCAAAACAAGATTAAATTTTTAACTTTCGGATATAAATTTGAATTTTCGTTAGGAATAAAGTATCAAATTTAATCTTTAGGTACTGGTTAAATTAGACCTCGTATTCAAAAAAATGACTATTGAAAGGTAAAACAAATAATCGTTGGAAATAAAAAACTAAACATGCAAAAAAACTTCGTGATTTTCGTATTCTTTAATAAGTTTGTTTCTGCGTATTCTTTGTTGTAATTCTAATTTTATCAAAAATTCATGAAATTTGTGTGTGTGTGTACAGCTTAAGTATTAGATAAATGTTGGCATTTCAAATTAATTATGTCCTAATTTTCAATCCAATAAAAGCTGCTCACTTATATCTGACCTTCCGTAATGACCGAAATAACGCCTATGTAAAACTCTGTATAAAGCCCTATTTCTTAAAGTCTTATAAAATTCTACATATGATTTCTGTTTTCTGTTTCAAGTAAAAGATTTAAAAATGGCAAATATTTTCAACAAATTGCTTATTTAAGAAGTATATTTATCTTTATTATTAGATAAGTGATAATTTTGAATATAGCCAATTAAATTTAATATTTTATATGTATGTATAATGACTTTCAATTAACAATATATGATTAATGTAAAAGTATTAAATATAACTATTTGATAATTTTTCTAATCAGTCCAATTTGAATTATTGAATGAACTTTAAACAGATATCTTCATATTATAAAACGTGCCTAATAGCCACAATAAATTTATATAAATGAGGTCATGAGGTTTTCTGATAAAAGACGAGGTCTATAAGTATCATAAATCTTAGTTTATTCCCATTTCTTTAATTAAACATTTTCTTCAAAACTTTTGATAGGCAAAATGAAAAATAATTTATTGAAACAAAATAGGCAATTATATCTGAGTGTTATTTTGAAAACATCTGCAATTAATTAAAATATAATTAATATCAGTTTTTTTAAGTATTCTACACTATTTCAATGATGGGTTCTAATTAAATGCAAGTTCACAAGCGATGTGTTTTTAATAATTTTACTTAATAAAATAAAACGTGTAAACCAATAATGAATTAATTATAATACAGCTGAATCAATTCTCATTAAGTAAAATAAATTACGTGGAAATATATTTCACAATTGAAAATTATGAGTAGGAAAATTTAATTTAAAATTTAAAGAAAATAAAATTATGCAACTTTTTTATCGCAAATATAAATTCTATTATTTTAAAAACACATTTATTTAGGTTTCTGCTCTAATTTCAATGATAGCTTTTAATTAAAAGCAAACGCACAAGCAAAATGTATTCAGTAATTTTACATTCTAAACTATTGATACAGAATTAATTTGAATACAACTAAATCAGTTACTAAAAATGTAAATTTAAATTCATGAAAATATATTTTACGACTTTAAACTGTCATGAACAAGAAAGTTAAATTCTATGTAAAATTTAATGAACATGTAACATTATGCCTATTTTTATCTTAAATATAAATTATATTATTTTAAAAACATAAATTTTAGAAATAAATAAAAAGGTTGTGCCAAATTTAATTAAATTTTTATTTAATCTAAGCGAAGTTAAATTTTCGATACTAAATATAATTATGCAAATCATATTTTATATAAAGGAATAAATTATTTTGTATGTTTCAGAAAAAAAACTTTATCGAGAGGTATATTAGCGCATAAGTACCAGGTCTGTTTTATAACCAAACGTTTAATTCTCGAATAATATATTAATGTCATATTTAATACTTTTACTCGTAAATTTAATATTCTTACATAGCGTAGCATATTAGAAAAACGAAGATTGAACATTAAATAGCTATTAACTTCATCTAATGGTCTAATATCATTAATATAATGATCGAGATATTTTAATTCTCTTTGACTGCGATCATGGTGGCATTTTATCGTATTAATCAGATCATTATTAACTTGTTTACTAATCTTACGAAGTGTTACTCCAAAAATAACAATATAATTACATTTTTAATTGTGTGTCTGTAATACTTTAGCTTTTGGCACAAATTATGACTTCAACTAATACAATCACAAAATAATTTTCATGAATATATCTTTTCAAAGCAAATTTCATTAAAGCTGGGATACAATCTTTGAAAAGAGACTCACTTAATTTGATATTAAAAACGTTCAAAAGACAAGTTACTTGACTAAAATTTATTACTGCAAATTATTTGACTAATAATTAAATAAGCTTGCGTGATTAAAACATGCAAATTATTTAAAATTATTAATAACTTGAACTTTAATTTAATAATTATGACTGACACACACACACACGGTAATATCAATAAAATAACAATATGAGAACAACACTATATGTTCTGTGCTTGTTTTGAATTTTCACTGAACATAAATATTTACATATTAAAATGTTTGACAATATTTGGCTCCCGTTTTCTGATAATAAAATTTTCATAAGAGTTATTTGATAAAAAATTTCTCTTATCAAAATGTTGGTATACAATATACTATACACACTCTTTTAAAAACTATTTATTCCTAAAATGCATTATCGTTTTTTGCAACAAATAATTTATTGAAAATTTAATGTTTAGAAAACATTTTTGAATCAAAAAAATGCATAGTAATAAAGATACATAAGGCCTAATGATGATAAAAGGTACTTTCTGAATTACAAGGAAAGGAGGCTTCACAAGAAATGGGTCACGTGATCACAGTTCATTATATACTGAAAGAAGAGCAAAATACATGGACACCCCAATAGAAAGATGAATGCAGTATCATAAAATAAACTAAAGCGTAACCTTCAGTGCTGCTACCTCATATCTCAAATAATAGCCTTACACAAAGAAAAGTGAAAGATGAAAAAATATTACCAATAGAAGATAAAACACGAGTTCTTTCGCTGCCATTTTTAACCACGCAAAATAAAACTTTCAAATACTAATTAGGTGATATATATTTTTGATTATTTAAAATTTTACTAGCTTAACTCAAACTTTAAATTTATATTATTTTCATTTGAAACTGTTGAGTTGCTTATCAGATACTGATAAAGCATTTGATTTCAAATTCATTTTTCCTATTCTGGAAACCATTTCTAAATATTGATTTTTTACAAATTACTTGCATTCGAATTGTGAATATCTTGTACGCCTGAATCTATTATTATTTCATAATATTGGTATAGAAAGTAAATCCTGTAATGTGTCTGTATTCTAAGAAATACAAGTTCTTATAAAAAGAAATCAAATTTATGAATTAATTTAGTAATAAATTTTAAAATGATTAGTTTTAACTGTCAATTAATCTTAAAAATAAATTCCTTAATTATATATGAATTCAATAAAATTCATTATTTTAAAAAATTATAATTTTTATGACTTCTTAACCATACTGAATTAAACAATTTATTTATAGCTGTATTCTTTCAAATTAAAATGAATTTTTATGAAGATTCTAAGTTAGTGTAATGCTGGATAATAGGACATGCTTCTGTTTGAATGAACCTATAATAAAATAAGCTAAAATGTAATTAAAAAACATAATTTTTATATGTTTGATTATAATATTATTTGCATTAAAATTATTTAATGATTTAGGAAATTGAAACCATACCCAAATACAGTTTCTTTTTAAAATGATCATAAGTTCAAAATAAGAGTTAATTTTAAATAAAGATATTTTAATCGAAAATCTCTCGTGTAAGTGATTTGTATTAAAGATATTAAAATTTGTTAACACTAAATATTTGTTGTCGTTCATAAAAAATATCTCTGTATTAAACTATAAAAAACTTCATAAATTTTTAAATTATTTTATTATATTTATGTATTTTTACTCAAAAAAATATCATATCGAAGTGAATTTTCCCTATCTTTAGAACTTGTCTAAAGATTTTCTCATAAAACACTTTTTATTCACAAATAATCCTAATTTTATAAACTTTACCAATTAAACATCCTATACTTCCTAACTTATCTTATATAATTGATTACTCAATAAATTATATATTTAATTTTCTTTTTAACAATGGTGAGGAACAAATGAAGGTTTTAATGAATATAAGTAAAAAATTTGTAAAGATTTAAAAATAACTCACCTTAATGTATGAAATGTTTTCAGTAATGGTTTGCTGGGTGCAAAAATTAATGGAATGTTTCATTGTCAATTTTTTATTTTATTTGAGGCTTTAAGAGTACGTAACAACAACTGATTACTAAAATTCTCTTTCCGCTTATTATACAGAACATTATTTTTCCAATATTATGTAAAACATTTTAGCTAAATATTAAATTTAGCTAATTAAGCCTAAAGCTACATGTAAATCCAGATTTTCACAGCTTTCTCCACTTCAAGCAGTGACTACAAATCTAAGTGGAATTGAATAAAATTATTCAAAATGAAAATAAACAACAGTAAGCCTATTTAAGAAAAACTAAAATATCGTTTTTTTAATATAAATCCTACTTAAATAGTATTTTTAATATATTCTAAAATTAGACTCATTTGCTTAATTTCAGAAAAGTTTCCGTTTTGGAGTTTTTATCGCAATTTTAAAGAAATATTTTTCATTTTCTGAAAATATTCTACTTATAAATAGTCTCATTAAATAAATATTTGTAATACTTCCTTTTTTAATAGCTTAAACCATTAACTTTATTAGAAATAACTCAAAGGGATATTTTCTTCATTTGCGTTCGTCAAAATATTTATATAAGCTTTCAATAGAAACTTTTATACTTATGAAATATTAGTTAAAAAAATATCCTTATATTTCATTTGAGTTAAACATTATTATTTACATTTGCTTGTCATTGTGAGCAAAATTCTAAAATGTACTTTTTTAAATTTTGCTTTATTACTGTTATTTTTCTTTTAATTCATTTCCAATCTAACTAATTTACTTACATGTATCTTTTATTTATGAATTCCAATTGATATCTTAATTTTTTTTTATCTTAGACGAAAATGTTTATCCGTACTGCTAGTTTCAATTTTTTTTCTATCTTTGTTTAGCTAAGATTTGCTTTGTAATTCTAAAATTATCCAATTTCTATTTAAAACATGATAATGCTAAATGGACAAAAAAATCAATATATCGTGTGAATGGTGAACATTTTATTTAAAAACATATTTCTTAAACATAAATGTTTACTCCTTTTCAAAGTATTTCCTAAGAAAACTCTCATCTGTTGAACAATTTATTTTTACATTTAATTTGAAATTGATTTATTTTCATTATTTAGTAAATATTTAAATCTTTTTAGTAAATATAAACATGTCCGACCGAAATTATTTTTGGTTCTGAAAAATTTGTAAACGCTAATGGCTGAAAACACACTAAAAATACTGTGAAATCAAATTTCCTTTAACTTCTTAACATTTTGCCCTATGTTTTCGAAGGAAGAAAAGAATATTACATATAATCATACTATTTAAAAATATTTTTTGGATACATTTTGGGCTAGCATCCGTAATTTATCCTTCTCCTTTTAGCGAATCCAATAGCACAAGGATATCACGGAACCAATTAGGATTGATTTGTTTCTGCTTTTGTTAGTGTGCATGTTGTGTGTTTTGGGAAAAAAATTTTTTTTAATAATTTTACAAGAAGTTTGGTTATTGTATCTCTTTAAACTGTCTTATAAAAATTAGAATTTAGGAGAAATAAATTGCCTTTTTTTTTTTAACAAATATCTCTTATTAATACTTTAATAAAAACAAAGATTCTAAATGAAATTTAATAAGGCTCAGACAGATATATAAAATTCTGTTTCACTTTATTTTTTGAAAATTTTCTATTCATTTATTAAAAGTAACTATGCATAATTTGGTCAGGATATCTATTTGTAGAGACGTCGTAATGTATAAATTAAAAATAACATTCACAAATGTATAATTATGGTAAAAAAAAGGAGTGATAAGTAGTATGTCATGTGTTTTATCAATAAAAATGTGTTGATATATGAACAAAGAAAAACAAAAACAAACAAAAGAAAATAACCCTTTATAACTGTTGATTAGTAATATATTTTAGCTATCCCTAGTTCTGTACATAAATACTTAAAAAATTTTAATTATTTAGGAAAGAAATCACTTCAGCTGTATCTTTAACATTTGTTTTCTAGAAAGGTGCTCTTGAATTAAATAAGGTAAAATGTAAGAGAAGAAAATAGATTGTAAATAGCAAAAAGCTTAAGGGTTTATTTGTTTTAATATAGGACTTCGCAAAAGAATATAATTATTTGTATTATTATTTTGCACCTTATTTATAAATCATGCTGCTCTTTTAATCTGAAATTTGAAAGCGTCACCTATCTTAAATTAGAGTTGGCAAGCATTTTCTTGTATGAATGTTGAAAGTCTTATTAACTGGTTAGAAGATCAAATGTATAATCAATTAATTAAACGGCGTGGAATTTATAAGCATTTTATTTCCCTATATATTTTATTTTCCTTTCTGTGTAGTCAAGTTATGATAAAAGAAATTTTAAGAATTAATTTACATTTTTATTTTAAAATAATATTCCACATTGATAAATAATTTATGTTTCTATTAAACACATTTTAATAATTTGCGATTTACGTAAAGGGAAAATTATTCGCATTTTGAATATTCTGTTTATAAAGCATAAAAATTTTTTTGATCTTTATTTAAAAAGGACGTAAATTTAAATTGTTCTGTACAAATACTTCATGAACTAGGAAAACATCCATAAGTGTTATCATGATCCTTGTTTCATGTGCAAAACACTCGAAAATACATTTCTAGTATAAAGCAATTTATTACCCATATACAAAGATCTCATCTCCAATATGTCCTATATATCAGATAACTTTTTTTTTCTTTAAATCTCTTTACATCTTGCATACTGTGACACAGAATCATTAAACTCTCACAACTATTTGAGTGACCTTAGTAATTTCTCTGTAATTTTTTCGGTATTTTCTCCTTAATATAAGAGAATCAAAACAAAAGTAATTTCAAAACAAGGTTAAAATTTTAAATTGCCCACATTCCACTCTTAATTTCACACCACGTACGACATTGGTTAGAAACTTATTATGCATTCAAGTCCCATCAAGGCCGGTAATCACACACTCTAATTACAAAACAGAATTCCATATATACTAGAGAATCACCCTGTTATTATTTTATGTGTATATGTAATATCCTTTTTACTTTTGTTTCACAAAAAAACGTAAATTTATAGTAATTTTCCGTATTAAAACAAAATATTTTTGTAAACTTAAAAAAGTTGCACTAATACTTAATTACCATATAATAGCAATTTAATATTATCTAATCCTTATGTCATGTATTTATTTTATGTCAAAGAACTTTGTACGCACTATTAAAAATTTAAATATTAATTTACATAAATTTATGTACAGTTATGAAAATTAATTAAAAACTAAATGAATAAATAATTTTTTTTAAAATCTTAACATAAAATTTAAAGATAAAAATATATACAATGATAATTTAAACTATTTGTATAAAAAATTGCATTGTTCATGGTACAGATTTCATCAAAGCAATTCATTCTCAAATATATTCTCTTAGCTAAGACTCCTTTTCATTGCTCTTTAAAGGGCACAAAGGTGTGGCACGCAGACATATTCCCATTAGTAAAACAGTCACTATCAAAATTTTACATTCTCTTAGAAGACACGAGACATGTAAATTTAATATTACTAGCCATCATTTCTATGATAGTAACAATAAATATATAAAACATTTTACTATAAAATTAGGAGTTTTAATATAAAAATTCATTGAAAAGAAATCAGAACGTTTTTGAATATTTACAAAATACGAATTATAAAAATATAAATATATTGTTTTAAAATATATTTCCTAAGCTGACAATAATATCAAAAATTCTTAAAAACAATTAGATATTTTATAAATATAAGAATCTTATAAGTTATTATTTTTCAGAATTAAAGTAAGCAAATTACTGTGATAAAATTCTGTCATGTTTTAAATTGGTAGGAAATTCGAAAATAATAATAAATCAATCGAACATTGTTTAATGAACATTGAAGAATATTCGGAAACATTTGATAAGTTAAAAAGCCTAATTGAGTATCATTGTTGAATCGAATATAATTGCTACCACTTTATAAATATATGAATACAGTATTGTTTAAAATCAATTCGTTAGAGGGAATAGCTATTCTATAAATTTCTGCTATTGAAATAAATATACCAAATAAGACAATATGAAAATGTCTGCATGGAATTTGTGTTGTACCTTTAAAACAAATAACATGCTTGACAGTAACAACCTTCTATAGCACAATGTGTTCAGCAAATACCAAAGTACAATGATACTAAAGTACATTCCGTTTATCTACCACAAGTGTTGTGAATTTGATTATAGTTATATGAATTAGACGTACAATTAATAGAAGTTCATTCTGTTTAAGGATGAGTCCCTGATTGCATTATAGATTAGTACTCTAATTTTTACATTTGAATATAAAATACATTTAAACCAGTCATCAAACATGCCTAAAAAGATATATTTACAAAAATATCACATTCTTGTATAAAGAGATATATTTTTAAATGAGCATATTGACATGTATGCGATGCCTTGTAGTTCTCGAAATATTCAAAAACGTATAAAGTAAATACTGGATTCTAATATTAATTTGTATATTCTCGCAAATGGAAATATCTTCATTTTGAAAGCAGATGATATTCTTCCAAATATCTCTTAACTCATTGACAGACCTTGTAAGAGAAATTATAATTGTGGAATAATATGGCCAATATGTTCTACTGACCTTAAAATCATTTACTTTATGCAGAAGAATCTTAGTAGGCATACTTATGAATTACAGTTGAATTTTCATACATTTATGAGCCTAAAACAGGATCACTGGGCATTGATACACATGCTGCTCATTTATTACATCATAAACAGCATGAGGTATCTCTGAGAGGTCAGTATATACATTTGAAAAAATCATGCTCTCTATTGATAATTATTTTTGTATTTTATTTGTTTGCGTAAAGTTAGGAACATTTTTTGTTTCCACTGATGCCATATTAAATAAAATTAAGAAAGTTTTATACAAATCTTATATTTTTAGTTACACATATTGTAATAAGCAATATCTCGAAGTTTTATCAAATTCGTTTACAAGTTTTATAAGATATAATAAATTTTTTATGAGTTTTTTAACTTTTAAAAACCAGTGTACTTAGCTGATGAAAATGGAAATACCCAGGTGTATTTATTTTTTACTGCAGTAAATAGGAAAGGTTTTTCTTCTAAGAAAAAGAGGAAAGAATTTAAAGAAAAGCAATAACTGAAAATTGTTCTCTTGTTTAGAGAAAATAAAAAAAAAGTTTTGCTAAAGATTTTATGATAATTGTTGATTTCATTGTAGTTATAAAGTTGAATTTTAGGAACTGAATATTTATAACCAAAGATTAAGAAAATTTTTAAAAGTTTTTAAAGGAAATATATTTTAAATATTTAATGAAATTATCTTCTCATATTTAAATTCCTTTATGTTTTTAATTTATATTTCTAAAAATTATCTTGAAAAGAAAATGAGAAATAAGATCAAAATTAAAATCAAATCATTTAGATTTATTCCAGCCCCAAATTCTTGAGGCATCTCATACATTTTTGAGTAACTCATACATTTTTGAATTATTATATTTGTAAAAAGCATTAAAAATATTGAAGGAATTTTGAAAGATTAGAAGTGAAGAAACACTGATCTTGATATTTATTCGAAATATTATAGAAAAAATATGTAAAAAAATCAAACTATCATAAAAAAGGAAATGTTATCAATTGAATATGTATGAAAATAAAGGTCTTCAAACTTTATACATATTTTTTATAGCTATTACACACCTATAAATAATTTCTGTACATTTCTGAATGTAAAATACATCTTCCATGAACGATTTATTTTAAATTATGTCTATTAAGGGATAAGAAACAATAAGGAACACATATATGCATATTTCACACACATTCTCTAAATATTTCATTAATTTGAAACATTTTATTTGAATGTAACAGTGTAAAATGTATCAGTCCTTTAGAAATACATATTTTCTTATTCATTATCTATTGATTAAAAAACGCATCAATCGGATTTGAAAAAGACGTCTCATAGTGTCACTTCAGAGAGTAGACAAAATTGCATAATTTCTTTCAAAATACTTCATTTACGAACAGATTTGACTGTTTCATTTCAAGTACACACTAATTTAGATTTAGAGTTGTATCACATAAATTAAACATTATTTTGCTTGAAGTTACAGCTGTATCCTTTAAATTTAACAGTATTTATTCATTTAAAGAACAATTCATAGGTTAGAATTTCAAAACGCTGATTGACGGATGTAGACTCTGTGAATTCCATGTTGACGCTAAGTTCAGATGTCTGTGATTATTATTCATGAAATCTAAAGTTTATCCACTGGTATGTGATAGCCTTGAAACAAACACTGCTATAGACCTCGGTATTTGATTGAAGCTTTATTAATTATTATATTTCCATATTTTTACATAAACATATTTTATCAATTATTATATTTTCAAATTATAATGCGTTTGAAGATGAAAACTTATCCCGCCATCAAAGTGGTGCAACTTATGATACTTTTACATGTTTATATATAGATGAAAACGTAAAATATGTTAGTTTTTTATTTCATTTATATAATCTAAACTTACTAAAAGCAATTTAAGCTACAGAAATCAATAAAACAATTAAGACATCGAAATATTATGTGGCCAAAGATGGTAGCTTTTATAAATTTGTTTCTTCCCAATTCTAAGCGAAGGAAAATCTTTAAAGAGAACTTCAAGGCTGGCCAATAAACTCAGCAAGTGGTTGTTTCCTCTTATTGTTCATTCTATCCCTCTGAGGTTTGTAGCAGAATGCTAAAACACAATGGTTGTTGTAAAATAACATCATGGAAATTGTTTCTTTGCATCTTTTCTGTTCTAAAAAAAAGAAATTACTTGCTCCAAAGACAACATTTTTCCTGCTTTTAAGTCTAGAGTAAAAATTTGTAAAGGAATATGGTAACATATTTTTTATTTAAGTCATTCAACTCTTTTTTAAATGGTTTCGTTGATTTAGATAAATTGAATTATTAAGTATATAAATAATCAGACATTCAACTTTATATTACATGTATAATACTAAACTGTCTTTTTTTTATCTTAATATTAATTATTTATGTGCGAGAAAATTATTTGATGCTTTCCAAATTATGTAGAAATAAATCTTTTTTTATCAGTAAAACAAAATTAGACTTTACAATCAAATTAAAATTTGAATTAATTGATAAAATAGAAAAGTGAAAAATTTACAATATTTTCATGCATCAATAAATTTTTAATTGCATATTACAAAATATTTGTTTTATAACAAATAACATGTTTTATTAGTTATTATATTTTTAAAATTAAATCTATAACATATTTTTATAAAATTATAACAATCTTTTTTCATTTATAAGATTTTTTATTTCTCTAAATGCCTTCAAAGTCTTTTAATATGCCTTTGTGTCTAAATAGAATTTTAAATAATTATTTGTTTTTTTAATCATTAATATACGTCAGTTTAACTTCGTAGAAAAAGAGACAATATTGTTTACTGGAAAACTTACACAAAAAATTTATTAATTCACTCTCATTGATTCTACTGGTCTATTCTGATATTGATTCTGAAATTTGATTGAAGCATGCTTTAAGTTATAAATTTTAGATAGATTTTCTGCAATCCAAAATTAAACTTGTGACTGTTAACTTCTGGTTGTTTTCTTTTTCATTCATTTTTCTGTTGTGTAATAGCCATTATTTAAATCATTAAACAAAGTATAACGAATATAACTTCAAAAATTAAATCTTAAAATAAAATACTCACTATTTCAAAACTCCCTCTGAAATTTAGATTATAAATTTGCTTCCTGCTTTGTGATAGAAACTCTGACAGCTTATCTTTTATCTGATCTTTGAATCATTGAATTGAAAACAATTTTTATTTATTAAATTTTGTCAGTTATCAAATTCCAAAAGAAAAAAATCATGGATAATTTATTTGATTCTTAAAAAAATTATTGTAACATTTACATCCAACTTATTAATACAAGACAATGAATTGCATAGAAATTGCACAATAAGAAAACTTAATAAGAAACTTTGATAACAAAATTCAAAACTCTAAATTATTCCCTTTTTGTCTTTATCATCATCATGAAGTTTCCTAAATTTCTTATTTACTATCCCAAAATTTATAAAATCATGTTAATTATATTTCAAGAAAAACAACAAGGAAAAAGAAATTTAAGCCTTTCATTTATCTATGTTAGATGAAAGATTTGTTGACATAAGATGGCTCATTAATATATTATTCAAAGATTTATTAAAGGTCTAGTCTACTTCTTTAAACACACATCTTAATTTCTTATTTCTGTTAGTAATAAAATTTTCTTGTTTCCCACCGGTTCCATAGTAATGGATATTTATAGTGGTAGGGATTCTTTATTACCACCCACTATGAAAATTGTTCGCTCTATAGTGAGTTGTAGAAACCATATTGCCAACAACTAAAACATTAGGCAATTATTCAATGTTTGGAAACAAATATGAATACCAAATAAGTTAAATATTGGAAATAAAGTATGGTTTTTCTGGAAAAAGTCAGGTTTTGGAACATGCACCACAATCATTTATAAACTTTGAATGATGAGTATATCATTCGCATTTCTCGATAATAATTTAATGTTCCATAAACAACTAATTTCCAGTAACTACAGGAATCTATACAACCAAATCACAACTAACTCTATGCCTTAATATATTATTCGAACGTGTATAGTGTACATTTAATATTTTTATTACAAGAAATCCTTCTATAAATATACTACATTATTTTACATAACTCCATTCACATTGAATTCTTCTGTTGCTGAATTTGTTTCCAGTAGTTTGCAACCTCAATTCTTTAACTGTACTTCACGTTGATGAGGATGTTGAAATATTTTCTCTTCTGATTATTTTTTCCTTTTAATGTAAGAAACGAAGTTGCATACATTTATATTTATATTAGTTACTAAAAAGAATAGCTTAAAAATGATTTTCCCAACAAATTATATTATACATTAATATATTTTTTTCAGAATACGAGAACAATAATTTTAATGAAATGTGTTATAATATTTACAAATTCATGATTTATCCATGATTTGAATTTTAGTATAAACATAAAAGTATTTGTCATGTATACACATAAAACTGTTGTGTGTTTTATTTTATTTATACATCTTAATTAACAGTAAATTTGAATTGTTATTTATAAAATTCAGCTATCATAAATTATTTTTTATTATTCATTATGAACAAAAATTGATTCAGCAATATAATTTGGATAATGAGATTCGGAAATAAATTTTACTTGATATATTCAAAGATGAATTTATCAAATGCAAAACAATTAAGGTATTTGAGGTTTCATAAAGATTTTTGTAACCATTCAAAAAAATTGGACATATCAGCTTAAATTATGATTATTTTTAGAAACAACAATGTTACTCGAACAGACGATAAAACTACTCTTTACTGCATTGCTAAAGTCAATAATCAATATAAAATATGAAGTTATAAGCTTTGAATCGAGGATAGTAATATTTCGATTCATAACTTAATAGTTAAATGGGAAAAAGTATATTTTAAATTCTGTAAGCAAAATATGAATATTTAAAGCAAAGTGGAAAAGCAAAACATTATTTAAAAAATTAATGAAAATTCAATATATATTCAATAAAATTCAATAAATAGAATATTAAATACATCAACATATTTAATAATATTTTAGCTCACATATTTAATATTATTTTACTTTGAGAGTAATAAATAAAAAAGTTTCTAATTTATTAATGAAGAACTCTCTATATTCTTTATTTATAAAATAATACATTTACAAATTAATGTATTATTTGTAAATGTATTATTTATAATCAGTTCAAAAAATACAGTATAATCAGTATAAAAAAATATTATATTATAAAATTATTATATATATATATATATATTATATATATATATATATTATAATATTATAAAATAATATTATAAAAATATTATAGTCAGTATAAAAAATACATTTACAAAAATATTATTTACAAAAAAACATTCAAAATTAAAGAAACTATGTATTTCTTCATAAATTCTATCATAAAATTTGATTAATTATACAAATAAAAATAAGCTTTTTTTGAAAAACACTTTCAGTCGCAAAATCAAAATGTTCGATTTTTTACATTTTGTACCATTAGCTTGGACTTATATATTATAAAACATGATTACTTTCTTTTCCAGCAGATTTATTTTGAAACTATAATATCCAAGAATAAAATACAAATATACTCTTAATATAAACACATGTTTAACTCTAAGATAAATGGCTTCATAATTTCAAATAATTTAACATTTCAAACCCTTAAAATTAAAAATTATTCATTTATTCAACAGTGATTTTCATTATTTTTTTCCGTTTTAAAAATGTACATAATAAGTCAGTTTAAGTAAATATTACTTATACTATCTAATATTTCCCATTATTTTATAGATCAGTTGAAATGATTTTACTGAAAATAAAAAAATATTTTTAAAGACTTCCTTTGAAATATTCTTATAAATAAATTTTTATCTAAACTTGTGAAATGTAAAATTCAAAATTTGCATTATTAATTTTTCTTTGACTATAAGACATTATTACCATTTATGGTACTATGATTACGACCAGTACCTTGGCAATATTTGGCGATAAAAATTTTCCTTGGTGAGACTCTGTAACCTATGTTAGCTGGTCGATTATTTAAGATTGTCATGTTATTTTTTCCAGTCACCTGTTTTGGCAACATATCTAGGTAGTCGTCATAATACCTAAGTACAGTAAGACCCCGCTTAACGCTGTTTCGTTTAGCGCTGTTTCGCTTAGCACTCTTTTATTTCAACTTGGAGATTCCACGAAATCGCTCGCAGCATACGGGGATTCTCCGAAATATTATGCAGCGATAGGTTTCAAATACATATCCGAAAGAGTGTACTTGTGTTTCTTATTTAGTGCGGTATTATACAGACATATTTTTATTATTGGAAACATTTGTTGCCATTATTGAAAGTAGGTATTAATTTACATTTTAATACTATATTACAGTATCAAATATTTTGATCTTTAGTTTTTACTATGGGTGATAATAAAAAAGAAAATAAAGCAATCAGAAAAAGCATTTCACTCAAAACTAAAATGGAAGTGATTAGAAGATTAGATTCTGGTGAACATCAAACTCTAATCAGTGCTTCATTGAATTTCCATTAATATAAAGGAGTTTCTTCACCATAACTGAAATAATGGATCAATTCATTGAAAATGATACGAATTTTGACAGGAGCTCAAAAGTAAGGCGTGGTGTTAGAGATGCTCTATCCGCTTATGAAGATGTTTTAAGAGAACAACGCAAAAGAAAAAGGCAAACAACATTAGATGCTTTTGTCACAAAAAGCAGAACACTGAACTAACAGAACACTGGCTAACTAAATATGACTGACTTAGAATTTTATTTGTTTTTTTTTTTAAGAATATTAGTTTTGTTATTTATATTTTGTTTTTATTTTTGCAAGAAATAATGATGTGGTATTAATATGGGCTTTAAGAAATAAATGTTTGGTTTTATTTTTATTAAAAAAACATACTTTTTAAATTTAATACCTAACCAATTTCCTAGCCCTCTTCCCCTAACCCCAATATTTACATGTAAAGATAGCCTCGTTTAGCGCTGTTTCGCATTACGCTCTACTTTGATGGAACGTATCCCCCGCGTTAAGCGGGGTCTTACTGTACCCAAATAAATGTTTTTGATACCTATGAATACACATGTCCATACAAGCATATCATCTATTTCTGCAAATCATTATACTTAATTTTTTCAGAAGAATTACTTTGTTTAATTAAATATATTTAAATTATTATTACTTATAACACTAATTTGAAGTTTATGAAACGTATTCGCATTATTGAATCAAAATAATAGTGAATTTATTAAATCTAAATATTAACCTTAAGAAAATATAGTTATATCTTTAATTAAGTTCATTGTTGTATTTTGAATCTTATTTGTGTTGTATTTGGCTCGATACTTTCATATTTTTTTGAAAAAAATTCATTGAATCAGAATGAATAAGTAAAATTATTTATATTATTTCTATGAATCCATAAAAAACTATTAATACCTACTTGGTCTCAACAATGAATATTATTTTAATTATAATGAATAAATATGCAATATTTACCACATATACTGATAACACAACCATAGATAACGTAATAAATATGAGGTCATTAAATTAAAGTGAAATTATTGAAACTGACTTTAATTGACTTGTTCATATCTTTGCAATTTAAATAAAATAAAATAAAAAAAAACATTGCTTTGCTTTCAAGAAAACATGAATTATGTAAAAATACACTACTGGCCTTTAAAATTGCTACACCAAGAAGACGACATGCTACAGACGTGAAATTTATACGAAAGGAAGAAGGTGCTGTGATATGCAAATGATTAGCTTTAAGCGCATTCAGACAAAGCAGGCGCCAGTAGTGACATCTACATTGTGTTTAAATGAGGAAATTGTTCAGCCGTTCCTCATACACAAATTGTATTTGAACGTTGTTGCCTGGTGAAAAGTTGTTGGGATGCCTCGTGTGAGAAGGAGAAATGCGTACCAGCACGTTTCTGACTTTGATAAAGGTCGAATTGTAGAGTACCGGGATTGCGGTTTATCTTATCGTAGTATCGCTGCTCGCGTCGGTCGAGATCAAATGACTGTTAGCAGAATATGGAATCGATAGTTTTAGGACGGTAATATGGAACGCCATGCGGGATCTCAACGGCCACCTATCAAGCAACCGAGAAGACAGGCATATTATCCGCAATGGATTGTAATGGATCCGCAATGGCCGTAATGGATCGTGCAACCACGTCACGAGCCGTGAGTCAAGAAACGGAGTCGTTTGGAACACAACAAGTGTTTGCACGAACAGTTCGACGACGTTTGCAGCAGCATGGACTCTCAGCTTGGAGACCATGGCTGCGGCTTCCCTTGACGCTGCGTCATAGACAAGAGTGCCTTCAGTGGTGTGATCAACGACGAACCTGGGCGTACGAATGGCGAGACGTCATCTTTTCAGATGAATCCAGGTTCTGTGTAAAGCATCATGATGTTCGCATCCGTGTTTAGCGACATCGTGGTGAACGCACACTGGCAGCGTGCATTCGTCATCGTCATACTGGTCCATCACCTGGCGTGATGGTATGGGGTGCCATTGGATACACGTATCGTTCACCTCTTGTTCGCATTGACGGTGCTTTGAACAGTGCACGTTATATTTCTGGTGTGTTACGACCCGTGGCTCTACTCTTTATTCGAGCCCTGCGAAACCCTAAGTTTCAGCAGGATATTGCCCCACCGCATGTTGCCAGTATTGTACGGACCTTCCTTGATACGGAACATGTTCGGCTGTTGCCCTGGCCAGCACGTTCTCCAGATCTTTCACCAATAGAAAACGTCTGGTCAATGGTTGCCGAGCGACTGGCTCGTCACCAAACGGCAGTCACTACGGTTGATGAACTGTGGCATCGTGTTGAAGCTGCATGGGCATCTGTACCTGTACATGTAATCCAATCTCTGTTAAACTCAATGCCCAGGCGTATAACTGCTGTTATTACTGTCAGAGGTGGTTGTTATGGATACTGATTTCTCATGATCTATCTATCCAAATTTTTTGAAAATTTAATCACTTGTTATTTCTAGTATAATATATTTGTCCAATAAATATCATTTTGTTATCTGCATTTCTTCCTGGTGTAGAAATTTCAATGGCCAGTAGTGTATTTTACTTTTTAGCCAAAACATGCAATTTCCGTTTAAGCCCGACAACTGTTTTATCATGAGTGATCTTGGTAATATCATATTACAATTATAACAATTATACCAATAATCTATAAAAATGCAATTAATTTACATGTAATGAAATTTTCAAAATTTAAAGCTCATGACATTTATCAAAAAATTTTATTTTAAATTTTTAGACTAATATTGATTAGATAGAATTATTACATCACGCTACTCGATTGATAAAACTAATAAAAGTACTTTCCAGTAGGAAAAAAACTTGTATAGCTATTAATTATATGGGAATAAAGCCTTTTTATATCCTTTTAATAAGAGTGTTGATTTGCTTAGAAATACCATATATAATAAAGAAATATAAGAAAGAAAGTACATAAAAATTAACATAACATAAATTTATAAAAAAAATTAGTTTTAAAAAATACATTTTTCTTTAATTTCATGAATGACACAAAATTTTTGATATAATTATAAAGTTCAATTCATGATTCCTTCCTTCTTTTTATTTTCTATATGTAATCACTTTTCTAAATACATATTAATTTTTAATTTAATTTAAATTAATTATATTTTGTTTATAAGTAATCATTTGCAGATCGATATTAAATCTATAGTATTAATAATCTTAATAATATAAACTAATGTAAGTATATTTGAAAAGGAATAAAAATAAGATAAATCCCTTCAAATAACAAAACGTAATCTCATAATTCTTAGTGATTCCTCGCCTAGAGGAGTTCTGAATCAAAAATGCAGTAACAAACGCATTAAGTTACAAAAATTGTACTCTAGAGAATCGTGCCAAGAATTTGTGTAACAATATATCAAGAATGTTTGAAAGTATTAATGACTTCTTGTAAATTTTGTCTTTAACCCTGAAATAAATGGGAAATAAGAATGATGTGAATTTTATTGCATTGCATAGTATATAATAATTTTAATGATAAACTTTTAATTTTTTTAAATTATGTTTCTCTCTCCTAATTAAGGAATTAAATTTATTAACATAAAAAAAGCAATTAGCTTTGTTAATAAAAAATTGTATTAAATTATAACAATAAAAATAAATTTCTAAAAATTATTTCCTAAATTTTCATGTTACTTAATTATAAGTTTTTGTTAAATTTACGCGTAGTATTAATTTTTTATAAATTAAAAAACATTAAAAACACTTTACAGTAACACTGATATATATTCAGAAAACAAAGTTATTTATGATTTTTTCAAATACAAATAATGTCCGTAATTGCACATAAATTCATAATCATGTCTATTATAAAAAATACATATATTTTTTAAAACATTATCGAAAAATATAAATTCTCTTTATTCTACGGATTTTCAAGATTTTCTTTTCTTAGAAAAATTTATAAAAGATTATACAAAATAATTACTCGTAAATAATTATAAGTTTTGGCAATCAAATAGTTATCAATATGATGCAAACAATGACGTTGCTAGAAAAATGTTCTTGCTTAAAAATATCTTTTATCTTCAAAATCACGTGATGAATACAGAAACAATCGTATTTTAAAAATAATTTTATTATTTCATTCTTGGGTTTTCCCATTCTATTCTGATAATAAGGCATACTAATGACTGATTTAAATCCGATATCTTTTAAACTATTCTACAGTGCCACGTTGGCTATTAAGTGATAACTATTATTTTGACACTACAAAATAAATAAAGACAGATTTCCGTTTTAAAATAGTATTTTATCATTATTTACCATGTAAAAGAATGTGATTTAGTCTGATCAAAATTGATAAGAATTATCTTTTATTCAACAGTATATTGTGCTAGGAAGAAAATTCTTATCTTTTTTCAGCTAGAAGAAAAGAAGACAAAAATAAAAGCAATTGTTAATATTGAAAAGTCTTCTTATCTATATTTTTCCAAAAAAACATCAGTGGCTTCTTTCATGTTTTTACACAAGGAAACAAATCAATTTTTGCGAAAACATTTAATTGCCCTGCCAATAAAATTTAATATGTTTTAATTGTTTAAATAATAATTCATGTCAACATACATCAAAGAAAGTCCATCATTATTATAATTTGCTTTTTTATTAATAAGTACAACAACTACAAAGAATTAAAATAACTATTAATATTCGTGGAAAATTCTTTTTAAATATGAAAATATTTAAGTTGTGTTTTTGCTAATAATTTGATTTGAATTAATTTAAAAAAAGTCATTTCCAAGAAATATCAAATATTTGAAAAAAATTATACTAATTATATAATTATTCTACTCTAAATTAATGGATTTCACTGAAATGCACAGTAAGGCATAATGTATAAATATTGGAAACATAGCATTAATGTAAAAGAACGCACTGAATATCCTAAATAAAAAAACATCAACTGATAAAAGAACTGAAAACAGAATTGGAATTACATCTAATACACTTGTGAGCAAAACTTAAGCAAAAGGAGGTTTTTCTGATATAACTCCGCGAGAAATCATCTGAAAGACATGAAATTCAGACATGAGACACATCATTTTGTATTTAAAGGACGATGAAAGCATAGTTCCACAAAAATGAATGCAATGCATACTGAATGTAATAAAAAAAAATAGGCTTTATTGAACTCACAGTATCCCTGCACAAGATCATCTGTCCAAGAGGAACAATAACAAACAGATGTTCCTTAGTATGGGATATGCCCTCCCCTTACTGCAATGGTCGCTGCGCAACGTCTTCCCATACTCAGCATCAGATTGTCCAGAAGTTCTTGAGATAAGGGTGCCCATTCCTCAATCAGTATATGTTTCAGTTGCTGCGTGTTCCCTGGGGGATGCAATCGTGCCACAATGCGTCTCCCCAAAACATACCACACATTTTCTATGGGGTTTAAATCAGGGGAGTACGCTGGCCAATCAATTCGGGTGATGTCTTCAATTTCCAGTAGCTGTTGAACAGCATGAGTCCGATGTGGCCAAGCCTTGTCATCAATAAAAATGAAATCTGCTCAAATGGCACCTAGGAGCAGACGCACATGGGGAAGATTTACCTCCTGACAATAGCGATCTCCGGTTACAATACCTCTGTTAAAAACGTGAAGCTCAGTCCACCCATTCAGCATAATGCCTCTCCATACGAGAACACCAGGACCACCATAAAGGTCTCTTCCCGTTATGTTACTGAGATGAAACCATGTCCCAACCTCTCTCCTAATCAACTGGCGTTCAGAATCCCTTGTGACACTGAAACGACTCTCATCTGTGAAGAAGAAGCAGCGTCATTGATCAGATGCCATTTTTTGTGCTTTTTGCACCGCGTTAAGCGGTGCCACCAATGGCGAGTTGTCAACGGAATGCAGCGTTTGGAGCGGTGGGAAAAAAAGCCACCTTTGTGAAGGCATCTGACCACAATAAACCGCGACACTTGTCACCCCGTTGCTGTACACAGTTGCTCAGCAATGGCGCTTGTTGACTGGTTTCAAGTTTTTTTTCGCCTGCAGGACAATATAGCGGTCATCAACTGCAGTTATTTTCCTGGGACGGCCTCCACCAACCTTTCGAACAGCTGTTCCTAAGGTGCTGAACGCTTTCCAAGTCCGCGGAAAGACGCTTTTGTTGATTCCGAACTCTTCAGCTACACTGGTCACTCTACGCCCCTCCTCCAGTTCTCCAATCAATCTTCCACGTCTGAAGTCGTCCAGGTGATTTCTTCTAGCCATATTTCACGGACACACTCACTTGCATTTGAAACGAAAATCTTTAATTGCTTCTCCGTCCTTCCTTTTATTGTAGATTTGAACTGCGAGCGCCAACAGCACGCGTTTTTCATACGCTCATGTCACTTCTGACGTTTTGTCACTGATATTTGCACACGTATGACTTTTCTACTGATTTACGTGTTCATTGCACTGATCGCAAGGACTCCTTTTATGCAATTTCATGGCTATCTGCTTAAAATTGACATTGTTGCTTAAGTTTTGCACACGGTGTAGTTTACAAATAAACATAACGCTGTTTAAACTAAATTTTAATTCACTGTCTAACAAACATTTTATACTTATTGAAAATGTATTTTGTTATTATGCAAATAAAGGTTTCTAATGAATTCTCTGAAATAAAATTTGAATCTATACATCACTACTTAGTTTATCACAAATTCATATTAAGGTAAACTGCTGATTCATTTAGTAGAAATCTTTTATTTAAATAAAAAATTATAAAAAGTATTTTCTCTGGAAAAAATTTCAAATATTACTCGCTTATTTTCAATTTTATCAGAATAACTAGTAAATATATTCTAATTAATTTTAATTGACCAATCAAGCATTTCCTTATTCTTCAATTCAACGTTTAAAATTCATTTTTTTCATTTTGAGAAAAAATTTGTAATCAAAAAAGCTTTTTTTAATTTCACATGTTAACAGAAATCAAATTATTATAAACCATACAACTTAATTAAATTTTTTACTGGATACGTAAAATGTGTAAATTTAAAGTAATTATTAACTCTATGAAAAATTTTGCATGTCTCAAATAGCTGAGGAATTCATATTTATGTAAGTCATATCAAATTTTTTTAATTACAATAAAATATTAATGTAATATTCATGCATTTTTAAATCAATTCTTTAACTCTGTATCTGCTTCAATGTTTGTAATATTTTGCATCTTTTACGTTACATTGAGCACAAAAATCAAATATCTATTTTTTCCTCGTAGTGATTACTCGGAGGGCACAATTTATTCCCAAGTGACCATTCTGTGTCTAAATACGGAATTCTTACAACAAAATCAAAAGCACCAATTGCTAAATTCTTCGCGACCTTCAGCATAATGTGCTAAAAGAATCAGCTTAAGATACTTTCCGGGATTTAGTCGAAACTGTCACGTATATGTGTGGGCAGATTTTGGTCTGACCTAAATACTTAGACATTAACATTAAAATTGCAGTAAAATAGCTATCCTTCCTTCCCTAATGAGATAAATATTAAAATTAATACTGTATATTATGATACAGACTCTATCAGTATACGATAAATGAATGAAACTTTTTATTTTGAATATTCTTTATTTTTCATTAAATCGAATTCTTTCCTAAAATAGAAATATCGCATTATAATTAAGCGTAAGTGTGTAATGTCAGTATAAATATAGCATATTATATTATATGCAATATATAAAAATTAAATACTTTAAATATAAACTTCACGCAGTCTTATGAAAATATTTTCTTGCTAAAATATATTTGTCTTTCTTATACTTGATTTTTTTTAACCAAGATATTTTTTATTTTAAAAGTTATGTAGTTTTTTCCGGATAAAAAAAACTAAATCGAAGATATTTCTAAGGTAGATGTCTTTACAATAAATATATATATTAGAAATATATAAAATCCTTTTGATCAACCCATTAACGAGTCACATACAATTAAGTTTCCATTTACAAAGTAATTTTGACTGCTTTAAGACCTCTCTGTAATTTCAAAAAAATTTCACTAATTAATTAGAAGTGAATTCAGCCTTAGGTAATTACGATAATGTTGTGCTTTTTTATTTATTCTGAAAACGTTAAGGAATTTCAGAATATTAAACGAAATTCTTTTCAAAAAGAAATTCCTTTTATATATTTTAATTTCCTTGAATCTAAAATTTGGTGCATATCTACAAATATTATTTAAAAAGAAATTCCTATGTACAAGAATTTTGATTCGTTGATTTAGCTGTCAAGAAATATGGATATCTAATTAGATACATTTAGATTTTAAAGATTAGACATTAAATGAAATCATATACAAACAACGCAATTGTGATTTTTTTGTCAATTTCATGCAATTTCAATTTTTTTCTCATGTGAGAAATTTTATTTCAGAAATTTACATAAATGATTGCATAGTTCATAAGCTATAAAGAATAATTTGAATTTAAAAGTCGGTAAACTTTAATTTTGAGATCCTATAAGCTCTTCCTCAAACTTTTAAAATATACGTAAGGGCTTTAATAAAAAAGTAATTAAAACGATCAATTTTATTAAAGCTTCAAACGATCATAATTTTATTGATCTGTAATAAAATCCTTTATTTTAAGAATACATATTTCTGAAAAGACTTATTAAAATTGTTATAATTTTACAATATAATATCTATTCTACGAATTCTACTTTAATATAATATATATTTTACGGAAGTTCATAATCAATAATCTCATGCACAATAAATTTTTCTAATCGTATTTAGAGAAAAGAAATGGGTACCGGATTTTGTCTATTTTTTCAATTTTCTTACTTTTTTAAAGTAACAAGTTAGTTATTCTCTATCAAATAAAATAAAAATTCATAATTCAAATTAAGTTAGAAATCTTTTTGAAAAAATTTAAATTTTTGATCAAGATCATATTGATTTTAAACTGTTTTCTCCATGATTATTTTTTTTTTAATTCAAAGTGATGAAACTCAAAAGTTATTAAAATTATGCGTATAGCTTTATATGGTGAATTTTAGCACATTACTTTATTTTCATTGATAGTTTGTATTATTAGATACCTAATTTGTTTAGATAAAATTAGATACCTAATTTGAAATACTAAATTTTAAAAATATATTATTACGGTTAAAAAACTTTTAATTTGAAATCTTTTTCTCCCCCCACTCCAAAATGTTTAAAACTAAAAAAATCTTTAATAAATATTTAAAAAAAAATCAAATACTATAGTAGTACAAAAATACTTTGAGGAATGTTTGGATGAAAAAGGAGTCAAACATAAGTCTAGGTTCACTTAATCTGTAAAAAATGCAGTTCATTTTGTATACTATTCTAATAAATTTTTCCGAAAGTAATGAATGCATATAATAGGTGACACAAGACATTAAATATGAACGCATGTCTCTTTCATCTAAAGAATAATATAAGTTAACAAAGCAAAAAAGTTTAAAGTATTTGATTTGAGTTGATTATCAAAATATAAATGTTCCGAGAAATCTGATGGGTAGTGAAGTTATGCATAACTTTATTAAAAAATTAAAAGTTTTAATCTACAGCAAACTATAACTATATCCAGTCTGACTTCACTTTATTCAATCTGTCTATGATTTGCAACTTTATAGTTATATAAAATCCAGTTATAACTAATTCCAGTAATTGTGTTCTTTATTAGTAGAAATAGGAAGTGAAATATAAAAACTAATCTTTATAAAGTCAAACATAAATGCATTCAAAATTATTAATCAAAAACAATCATTTCATCTTTGCATTTTTAATAAATTAATCATTAACAAATTAAAAGTTAAATCAATTTTTTTATAGATTTTAAAAATGTTTATGGAAGGGAAAAGATAAGTGTGACACTGATTCCCTTTTGTTTTATCTTCAAGAATTTAATTATAAACTATATTTATATTTTAAACAACAACATTTATCTATTAGCATTGCTCAATAACATCAGTTGACTGGCCAACAAAATTAATCAATGATAAAATATTTAAGTGATTAATATTAGAAGCAAATAAATTGATAGAGTGAAATTTTTAATTATATTTTTTAATTAAAATATAAAGAATCTTTTATAAGTTGATATTTAATTACCAACTATATTATTTTAGTGAGTGTTATTTAATTTACATCAGAATTTTCATATATGAACAAATTTTTAGACGGTCGTATTTTTGAAAAACAAAAAATCAACTGAACTATTACTTCATCCTTTTATTAAATTTAATACTAAATTCTACGTTAGAGTTTATAAAGTTTTTTTTCTTCAAAAAAGAAAAAAAAATTCTGTACTAAAATTTATAAAGTTCTCACGTATAATAATTTTTTTATTTTGCAAGACAAACAATTAATGTTTTCAGGGATTAATTATTGTTTCGATTGTTAAATTTTAGTTTCCAAACAAATAGCTTTAGAAATCATGCAAAAGAAAACATTATTGTATCTTTCTTCTATTTGTTTGATTATGATGATATATATATATATATATATATTATTTATAATGTATGTATATATATATAGTTTACCAAATATTATTTCCTAAAATGAAAAGTTTATGAAAAAAAAATAAATTTATTAATTCTTTTGTCTTCAATATTTCTGTATTTTCCTTTTGATTTTACACAATGGAAAGTTACCTCAAACTATATATATTGATACATACTACAATGTTTTGCAGTATTTATCAAACTTCTTTTAAATTATTTTATTAAACACAAGCAAATACTCTGCTATTATTAATAGATCAATTTTACTTTTACAGAATAATGAATTTGTTATTATAACTCCTGGATTATTCCATTCTGAAATGTGTATTAATTTAAACGAAGCAAAATTGTTTTCAGAATTACTTTAAAATCAAACTTTAACCCATTGCCATTATTTATGTTTATCAAAAGTTCTGAGTAACAATTTTTTTG
>JAPDSC010119428.1:33587-46886 GCA_026290005.1 Latrodectus geometricus
AAAAAAAAAAAGATGTAACAACTGCTATAGAGCAGTTTCTCTTTTATAAAATAAAAAATAAATAAAGCTGTATCAGTCATTCCAATTGTTACTTTGCAAAAATCTAATTTTCTCTTTCATCATAAATGTAAACACGAGAACAATCTTTTTCACTTATTGTTTAGTAATTATAATATTCATTCCTTTCTATTTTAAGTCGATGTAAGCAAGTTTAGCATAACTTATGTTAAGATTTTGGTATTTATATTGAAAAGTCAGTTGACAACCATCGTACTAAACAGTTTTGAATTTTTTTTACTTTCAACTGAATATTGAATTAAAATTAAAATAAAAATATATAATCAAACAGCATGTATTCTAGATTGAATGTTTGTAAATATTTTAAATTAATATTTAAAGTTGTGACGCATAAAATGCTTTAATGCAATTAGTTTGAAAAAACTTAGAATTTATGAGAAAAACATTATTGCAATAAAAGATATATAAAATACAGTTTGTCGAAGAATTCGTTGCTTTATATTTAATTTGTTTTGCATTACACAAATTGTTAGCTATTTCTATATAAATTCGTTGGCTAAACATATACGTTTTCCTCAAATTCAACAAAGATTTTACATTTTGTCTTGGAATGGGCCACAAATTTAAATTAGGGCTAAAGATTTTTAATATGTTTTTTAATTTATAAAATAAAGTAGAATTTGAATCATAGTAAAAAAAAATTATATTTAGGTAACTTGTTATCATTAAATACGTTTTATATTGGAAATAAATACTTTACTCGTACATTTTAGATAAGAAACTTATGAGTTAGTAATAATTTAAAATTGCTGTGTTAAGTTATCATTTCATTTATAAATTAAGCATAATATTTAATTTGAAAAAATGTTGTATTTTGTGAATTAAATATATTCAAAATTGAATCTGCAGTATCCGAAATTATTTTTAAGAATCAAATGAAATTTCAAACGCATATTGGTATAATAAATATAAAGAAACTAACATTTTTGCTCTCAAAAAGTTTTTCACTTTTTGATGGAAATACAAAGAAAAATATCAGCTGCATGGTAACTAAGATTGTCATTCGAAATTATGAAACATTTTTGTCCACAAACTGAGTAAATGAGAATTAAATCACCTCAATACGCAATATTTAAAATTTAGTGTCGCAAATAGCCTCTTACTCTTTAAATTTATTGTAAATATAAAAAGTCATGATAATCATTAAGATTACGAAAATATTTCTGTATTTCTGTGACACTCTTGTGGAACATGATTTTTTACAATCCTAGTATTAATGGAAAATAATTTCTGAGGGATACTTCAGGAAGGAACGAACAAATGGCCATAGAATTTTCTTTATTCATTACTTGATTGTTACTTCTTTCGAGATATTATATGGATAGTCAAAATAAAAATCCGTGTATCGTAATAATCGCAATAATAATGCTATCCTAGATGAAATAGTACCTTGAATCGTATGAAAGATAATACTGAAATGCTTATTGCAGAGGTTTCAAACAAGAACACAGTCATCATCTTTGTTTTATTCTAATTCTAGATTTTCCCTTTAGATGATAACATTAAATTGAATTGTTGTTAAATCTAATATGGTTGTATCAATTATGCTTGGAAAATACATCACGAACTCTTAAATTATGATGTTCGTATAGTACGATGAATTACTTCCTATGTATGAGCATTGTTATATAGAGTCATTTCTTTTAATTTTGATAATAGTTAAGGGACTTAAGGAAAAATACCACCGGTCAATTTCAGTTTCAGACCAATCATAATTATTTTAAATTAAAATTAATTTTCTCAAAACTTGTAAGATCTTAGTAATAAAAATTTTTTGCCACTGATTTGACTTAAGCAGTTAAAGACAAATGATTTTCATTTTAAAATATTCTATTTTTCTCATAATTTGTAAAAACTTAATGTAAAACATTTCAAATAAATCCATTGAGGCTGGAAAATATTCTTAAAATATTCCAGTAATCCTTTCATATAAGTGTAAAATTAACAAATAAAAACAAAATAGAAACTATTTAGTCTTTATTGACATATATCGTTTACATTATTATTCACACATAACAACAGATTTGACAAGAGATTTAACTAATAGAGGAGCCAATGGTAGAGAAAAATAATGCAAAAATAGATTCAATAGTTTTTTTCCCTTATACAACTTATATAAGTAGCAATATATTTGAATTTTGTTTTAACTCAGAAAACTATGTCAAGTTACTATCATACCCAACTCAAAATCGATTGCATTGGTCCATTTATTTACGACGCTGAAACATCGTTGTTGTATTGTACTAATTCGAAAACCATAATATGTTTATTGATAACACATAAGTAGTCAAAAATAACTTTTAAAAATTCATAAAACTGGAAAACAGGACAATATAAAACCTCTGGATCCAGATGTATATTAGGAATATTGATGTATGTTTTCCTGTTGCAAACTAATGTGACAAGGTTGTTATATTTCCAAAACATAAAATTAATGTGAATAATATATAATCAAAGTCAATACCAAAAATTACTTCATTTACTGACAGATATAATCAATAAAAGTTCATAATATTTGCTTACTTCTTTATTCTAAAAAGGATTGGAGACCTTCAAATTACTGCAAAACTATGTAAGGATTCTCATATAAATATATAGTTACTACTTCGGTATATAACTTACGCGCTATTACACACGTAAACAAAATAGAAACACTTATGATTACATTATTTTATCTCAGTAGATACGTAATGCTATTTTTGAATGATTTGTATTTCCTACAAAAATAATATACCTAAACAAACATATTTAATTAATCATACCCAAAATAATACACATAATATTCTTACATTTATAGAATTTATTTACAAATATTCACTTGAATATATTGCAAAATAAAAATTATAAGTCTACTAAATTATACATTAAAATAATGAGAAAAACAATCAAGTACATAAAATTGCTTGAAGCACAATTAAAATCAATTTTGGAAGAAATAGGTTCAAAATATGACTTAATAGATTAAAAAAGAGATAGGTCTCAGCACAACTATTTATATTTCAGTTTCAGAATTCGGAATCATTTTATTAGTTTAAAAACTTAATTGTTTTAAATACACTATACGAAAGAAATATGTGATTTGATGATGAAGACTTACTTATATATATAACAACAGCAATTAAATAATTGCAATTTAATCGATTCTTGGTAATCAAAGTTGCATTTATAAATCATCGTAACCTTTATTAATTTATCTTAAATTGTAAATTATTGGTTGCTTATATTATTAAAATTCTTGTGAATTTCATGTTAATTAGTAATTTTCCTATTTTTATTTTACCGAAATATTATTAATATCAATGAATAGTCCGCAGTACGATCAATGTGTTTTCCAAATAATCTAAAATAATGTATTACGCTTCTCAATTGATAACATTGTTTCATTGTCTGAAACCTGCACTCGACGTGCTATCATAAAACCAACTATTCGACACTCTTTCTTTCACTATTTTTATACTTTCTTTGTTTATTATAAATTTGCATGAATTTCGTTTATTTTTTTCTCTTTTATTTTTGTTAATGTGTTTCAAGAATATATAAAATGTAAGTTTTATCCTTTTTTTCTTTCCATTCAAATACATTGCTTGCTGCAATAATTTGGGAATTCATATGTGCATTTCATGGAATACCTCATTTAAATAATTTTTTTCTTTCTATCTACTTTGCTGTTTATGAATGGATGTGAAAGTGCTTGCGAATATATATATTTTATTTTTTTCCAGTGCAATTAGAATTTTCCAGCTTCAGCTTCATTACTTGATGGCAAAATTTTAAATGTTTCACTTTTTATAAGATTCTAATGTAACCATAATTACATTACTGTTAACATCAATTCTAATTAGTAAGAGTAGTTGAATGTCAATATAAAATTTTCATTGTTCTGAGAAAAATAAAAATTTAAATTTTTTATGTTTAAAAATTACTAGTTAACTATTCTCTTAAATGGAATAGTAAATATCTCTAAAATATGAATCATTAATCAATTTAAAGATAACAATCATTGTATTACGTCATACCAATTTAAATTTAACTTAAAAATACTTCATTTTTCAAAGTATGAAGAACAAGTTTGGCATAAATCTTATGTGGGAAATAAATCGCTTTATTAAACTGAAACTAAGAGGAAATATAGTTGAAAGTTATACCTTTTGAAAAATATTTTGTGAGGAAAAAGCAGCAAGAACAAAATTTTCAAATTGCAGATAATTATAAAAGCCCACGAAAAACAAAATTTTCAGTAAAAATTTATTTGATTGACATTTGATTAAGAGAAGGGTAAAATTAGAAAATTTTCATCAAAAAGTCAATATCACAAAGTTTTAATTAGGTTAACCTATAAATGTGGATTCTAATTGAATATGAGAAATAAAAAGAGATTAATGGAATTTGTACAAAAAATGCACCACTTAATATATTGATTATTTAAAGTATTTTAAGTTTTCGTCCTAAAAAACTCTGGAAAAGTAAAAGATAAAGATGAGAAATTTTTTCAAAAGATAATTACTTTGCTATAAATATAATTTACTTTGTAGTGAATGATAACAAATTTTAAAAATTATTTTTTTAAATGAAGAAACTTTAATCCAGCCATAAAATTTATATTTTTGTTTAATTATTTCAATTGTTTTTGGTATTCTAATGAGAACGTAAAGTGGAGAAAAAGTGACATTTGGTTCCATATTTGCGCAAATATAACTGAATTGATCTACATAAAAAATTAAATACATTTATCACTTGAGAAATATGATTATTGCAAAAAAAATTGTGTAATTATTAATTTGTTCGCATCTCTTACTTACAAATATTTAAATATCAATTAAACAAAAGATAGTGAATAAGTTCAAACTTTTTTCAGCTATTTTAAACAATGATCCGAACAAAGTATATAATGGGTAACAAAATGATAGCTTAGCAATACATGCATTTATGTTTTAACAGTCTTTTATTTTTAAATGCTGAATAAGTCTTTCAAAATCATGACAACTCATAGAAAAATTCATTAATAGGTGCTGTACTTTAAAGTGATCTTTTATTTAAAGTGATCAATTGAACTTTTTAACTTTTTATTTTTTTCATTCAATCAAACATGCGATAAATTTATGTTCAGAATATCATTGGTACGGATCGGTTAAATTTTTATCCAGATGATAATCTAACACATAGGGAATGCACGTTTAGAGCAACGAAAAGACAATCCGAATCAGTTATAAAAGAAAAACAATTCAAACGTCACTAAAACTTCCAAAATTTTGAATTTAAGTGTTGACTTCTGTCACGTTAAATTTGCAACGTAACAACATAAATTTTTCAGTAAAGCATAGATACGTTTCAAATTTAAATATTTTATTTTTTCGCATAAATTTGTATGACATTAAAATTTGTGATTTATATTATTTTGAATATACCTACAAATGATTTATCACACAATCGTTTGGATAGCTATAATAGAAGTTCTTACCTAATTTTTTTTATTTCATGCATAAATTTAAAATTATTTTGCTATATCTTTTCGGTTTATAAGATATATTTTTTGTGACCCTTGTTAGGAATTATAATTTTTTGGAATTATTTTAGCTTCATATTCAAAAATACGAAGGCAAAGATAATCGTTTTAACTAATAATTATTATATTAAAAAGAGAAAAAAGTTTTTTACAATAATTTGGAATTTTTCTTTCGTAAAATGTTAAGAAAATAAGATGAGTTTTGGCAGCTCTATAATGGTTTATTCCAAATAAATATAATGGCATAAGAAGCTAAATTATTTTTTAATTCAGTTTTAAATTTCAACATGTATATTTATTGTGTGACATCACTGTAAAGATAAAAATTTTTAATGTTAATGTAATGAAATAGTTAAAATATATATCTGAAATTTAATCATTTTTACTAAAATTTCAAAAGTTGAGCATATAATTTTAAAGAAAAGTTTTAAATTCTACAGAATTACAAAAAAAGTTTTATAATTTCCATATTAAATTTAAGTTAAATTCCTAATTAAATGTTAAATATAATTCAAACAAAACTGTATAGATCAACATCTGCTGCCTAGATATGTTAACGGTAGAATACAAAATGCAGATTTTATGAAAAGGATTCAAAACAAAATCAAGGTAGAAATGTATTATCTCACATAATGTACTCGTATTATGAAAGTATCTAAATGAAACAATGAAAGAAGAGATTGATTATCAACAAAGGTATCTAAATTTGCAAAATTTCACTAAAAAAATGTAAAAAAAAAAAAAAATGTTTTTATTGGATTCATGGTCATACTCGGCATTTCTTTTAATAAAAATTAAAAATTTAAAAAAAGGTAAAATCTAATATATTATGATGATATTCAAAACACTCACTCGAAAAGCTTTAAAAATGTATAATTATATGAGAACAAGTGTATCAGCTCAGTAATTACAAATTTACTATTCTGTTTTAATTCAGAATGAAATGAGCAATTCCAATCCAATGTATACCACATTTGCGTATCCCTAATAAGACAATAGATATAGTGAAATGGATAAATGTTTATTTAAACTTTAAAGACAATGCTCTTTTAAGTTAATGTCTTAAATCCAGCTTTTCATCTAAAGAAGTATCATTATCTTCAAACTCAAGATTTAATTTAGCTGCTTAAAAATAAGATTAGAAAGAAAATATAAAATAATAAGACCATTTCATGTAAGTTATATTAATTTTAAAATTGTTACAAAAATGTTGAAAACTCAAGCTGAACATTCACACAAATATTCATAAAAGTAATTTAAATAAGAATGAATATTTTTATACACTTTCTCTCATTTATGTCCAGTTTAATTGCAAATATGAAATCGTTATTATTTTATTTTTGAAACATTTTATTTTCATTTTAATTGTTGCAAAATGTAAAATAAGAGATTATCCATTATAGTAAAAAGCATTATGCCAACAATAAATAATAAAATAAGGGTTAGAGCATAATTTATTCAATCATTTTGAAAAAGATTTTAAATCTATTACATGTATATACATGAAAACATATAAAAGACCCACAAACTCATCAAGTTTACACAACTTCTACAAATGTCCATTGTATGCCCATTTGATGTATAATATACCTTCAGACGAAAATCAAACACATTCCACATATTTTGAGCCAAATAATTAGTCTTTGAATTGCCAATACCACTACAAAATGTTTTGTCTTCAAAGTTTAGTTACTACGGTGGTTCTTTTCTGTACTCCTTTCTGAAAGATTATTGCATAGCTATAACATACAAACAGTTATGATTTCCAAGGACACAAAAACATTTTTTGCTTCAACTGATTTTAACTTCATAGTGCCTCCCTAAATCGGAAAGATAATGAACTTGTTCTGCGATTAGGAATATACAAAACAACATGTGATTTTTCAAATTGTGATTTTTCAACATGTCTCTCATGTGTGTACGAGTAATACTTTTAAAAATATTGTCTTTCCAGAACGAATGAATAATTTATGCTAAGCCTATATTTATAAATTTTTTCTCAGAGGATCCTTGAAAATATTTATGTATTACTGCAGATTAGTAATATGATTTACGTATTGTATATAATAAATATGAAAGTTTGTAATCAAAAAGTCATACATTGAAAAATCAACAAATATTGAAGATTTTCTTATTCGGTGTTATTTACAGGTTTTGCATACATAGCATGCTAAAAAAATTTTATTTTCATTGAATACAGGAATTTCTATGTAAATAGTATTTAACACAAAAATTAACAGGAAACTACTAAATGACATAATATTGTTTTGCGTAAAAGGCATCACATTCAACGTGATTTGAATCTCTCAATATTGGAAAAATAAAAGTATATTTTTCAATTGTCATTAATTTTATTTTAGAAGAAATGCTGATTATACATTTTCAAAATTAGAAAACTCTTATTTTGTTTGCTAAAAACTTCCTAAACTTCCATAAGTAAAAGGTTGTTAAAAAACCAAAACTTTAAGAAAAAAATTCCAAAATTATTAAAAATGCCGCATATTATGTAAATTAGAATTAAAATCAATAAATGTGTATAGTTATATAATTTTAGAGTATACATAATTTTATTCAGTATTACCATTGAATAAAATTTTAAGGTCAGTAAAAGAAAGAAAACTTCTTCTTAAAAAATATTTTTTCTCTCGGTACATATTTAAAGAATATTGAGACGGACAAACTAATATTTTCGAACAGAAGATGATAATCAATTAGTAAGGAAATGAAAATAGGAGAAATAAAATGAGTTTAAAAATACAATATTTAATTACTTAAAAAATGTATAACATCTCCCATGTTTCAAAAGTCTTCCAACACATAATGAGTAAAATCTAATAAATTAATTTTCACAGGTAAATTAATCTTCTTTATTTAGATAGAAAACGTTTGAAATATAAAAATTATGTACAAAAAAATATAAAATATTTATACTGTAGGCATGTTGCTGAATTAAATAAATTAAGAAAGCTTTTTTTTATCATTTCTTTATTAATTTTTCTTTCGATACTAAAAAATCGCAATTATTAGGAGTTTTAAATTATCATATTTAAAGACTAACATATATTATACTTTGTTAATATATTTTCTAACACATTTATTGTTTTCAAAATTTCCTGCAACCTTCTTTAATTTTATTTTCCACATTTGCCAAAATTTTATCTTAGCATTTAAGATGTAGCCCTTATTCATATTAAAAATGTAAATTTTTCATTCAACAATGTTAGATATCCCTATATAAAATCATGACATAAATATATATATATATATATATATATATATATCTATCTATATATATATATATATATAAGATGTTATTAAATTAAATATACTGTTAAATAATTCCTATATCATAATTTCCCTAGTTTGATAAGTAAAAATAATGATGTAAATTGCTATTAATTGCAACTAATGTCATAATTGCCGGCTGTAAAAGTATTTTTACAATATACTTATATTACAGGATTTTAATGAAACATGAGAAAAAATGTAAGGAAGTTTTCAATATCAAATATTGTATTTTTTTTCTTTTAAATCCTTTTAATTGCTTCATTATTATTTTATTTGTCTTTTTCTTGTTGTATATCTTTTTTATTCAGACAAAATTCCCTTTTTTTATTATGACTATTTCTGACTGAAAAATTTACATTTCGTTTAAGATTAAAAAGAACTTCTTCTTTTTGGTTCCTGTTATATGATTTCTGTTATTATCATTTGATAAATCATATAAAGACATATGTCATTTAAATAATTTTAGTAATTTAATAAAACCAAATATTTAATAAGTTCTTAATTTCACTTATCTAAAACTGGTATTGAAGTTTTTAAAAGAATGTGTTTTGTTGTTTTTAATTTAAGATGTTTTAAAGAAACCTAAAACACTCCATGCTTATTAAATAGATAAATTAGTGAAATTTTGTTATCTTTAATTTAGAAAATTTCTTAGTAATATCATATCAATATTTGATACGATTTGTCAAATTTTGCAACATCAAATTTTATTATTTTAAAGATATTGATTTTAAACCTCAGTTAAGAAATTATGATAAAATTTAATTGATAAAAAAAGGTTATCATTTAAATTTTATCATAAGCTTGGTAGCTTCTTCAAATAACTTCAGAGTAAATAACGGCTATTTTAAGTATCCGTTTTTGAAAATTTTTGATTATGTTGTTTTAAATCATAGATATTTAATCTCGATATATCATTCAATTCTTAGTGATTCGAATTACCGTAGTAAGAGTTGAATTATTTTTTTCTGACAAAATATTTGACATTACTAATTAATTTTTTATGAGTAAATATGAATATGTTTGCATATTTTTGTGATAAAAAGATATTAATATAATATAAATAAATTTTAAATTACATTTGCACCTTTCATCAAATTAATATTTTTTACATTTTATAAGGTTACAAAATTTTATGGATTTTGCAATAACTTTTAATGAACTCTACTAAAAAAATTACGAATACATTAGAATTTTGTTAATTAAACTGTGCTAAGATTATTAGATTTAAATAAAATTACCAACAAAGATATAAAAGTATGAATTTCCTAATTGTAGAAGAAAAAGTGATTCACGGATGGACATAGAAAATTTATGCACTCAGAAAATTATGTAAAATCTAGTAAAAGAAATGTAGTTATTATAAATGCATTAATTACTAAAGTGGTGTTTATACTCTCTCAGAATCCTATTTCTAGAGCAAAATAAATCATTTGAGCATGAATTTACTGAAAACGATCTCTTTTGTAATGATATACGTATGTATAAAAATATTATTTAAAACAATAAAAATGTAGTCACAAATTTAGAAACATTGTCCGTAGATTATTTTAAAAGACTTCATTCATAATGAAACTCTAAATGAAGAATTCTCTAATCTAAAAAATAATATAAATATAGTTATAAAAGTGAAATGTTTTATTAAAACCGTTGAATTTTTTGTTTTCTTGTGGTTCTGTTTTTATTTTTTTTACACAGCAACCTCCGATAATTGATAAATATTAAATCACTTGAATCTCTTTTTTATTTATTATTTCAAATAATGGACAGACATTATTTTGATACTGACTTTTTTATTATATCGTAATAACAGATTTGGATTTGGAGTTTAAAGAATTTATTACTGTAAATTTTTTAATGATAACTTTAATCACTCTCTTTTTCCAATTTTTACAATGCACATTTCTTTTGCCATATCATAAAAAAAATTTTCTCATTTGAATTTGTTGATCTATTTTTAGAATTCCTTGAACAATAGTTTCACTGGAGTTCTTTTGTACTTACCAAAGACATTCCAAAGTATCAAATTACTAAATAAAAACAGATGTTACATAAGCGAAGACTTTTAAAGAAATTAAACGCATTACATTCTTCCATGATTAGAATTTCTGCATTATATTGTTACGGAGATATCTTCACAAAATAATGAACACAATTATGCTATTTTAGGCCAATACTATATAATACATAATCAATCGAAGGAAAACAATTGATAAATTAGATACAATTGACATGATATGAAGCCCATTTCTCCAATTCAACGTTAATATCTGAATACAACATGATACATTATTTTAACAAAAAGAATTGTTTACATAAACTCGAGTTTTATCATTTCAGCATTTAATGATAGGAAGGGTCGAGTAAGAATAGATGATGTAAATAAACGTCTTGTGTGCGCCTAATTTTGAGTCTTCAAAAAATAACACGTGACTAATCTTCACATGCCAAATTATGTCACTAGGTTAATGTTTAGATAAACAAATCTTAAATAATACCCTCCAAGAATCCGCCGGAAAAGATTCTAAACTCAAGGCTATTTTCAGATAGGAATAGTGACATAATTTTAAAAGGACTTTGAACAATCGTTGCATAAGTTTATGAAAAGCGCATTCAACTAAAATAAGTACATGTAATTGGCAATTTTTAACTGAAATTACAAAAATACTAGTCCCTTGATATTGTGAACCCAACTGTTTTAAACTAATAAAAGTATATATATTAACTATTTTAAAAATGTTTAAAATAAATTTTTCTGAGAAAATGAATAAATCAACCATTTCAGTTTTACCACAATATAAAAAAATATTAAAGGTCGGAATATAATTACATGCAACATGTCGATATTTACCTAAAATTAAATATCTTACTTCTTTTCTCTGGTTGATTATTAACTACACAATCTTGACTGTATTTTACGAGTTTTGCTTTTCTAAAATAAAAATAATAGTATAATTTACAGAACTATTCTGTATATTTAGATAAACATAATATTTCTTATCCCACCCTATAATCCGGTTTGTGATGGTGTGATGTGGGCAATGCTACTCGCCTCCGTGGATAGGTTTCGAGGTGCACACCCAGCAAACACAAACTGTCGGCAAAAGACCGGGCCGCATCTGGCCAAGCCGGTTTTCTGTTGGCCACGGCAAGCCTCTCATGGTTGTTTGATAGCCCGGCTCCGGCCATTACGGCCACGGTTGAGAGCTGGTCAAAATCAACCGGGTCGTAGCTGGAATGACAAGTGGTGGGCCAGCAGACTCTGGCCATTGATGGCCCGACAGTTATTGGCCAGCAAAATTAAGACAATGTATTTTATTGTTAATAATCTCGAAAATTACCAATTATAAATGATTATTTTGAAAAATTTGAAAAGTTCTTGATATAATAATGATTTTCAAAAATTTTTTCTTTCACATATGAATTTGGATGAACTAGTGCTGTACTTGTCAGAGTCAAAATGAATCTTTTTTATTAGTAATTATTTAGTAAAATTAAATGTAAATTTGTTAAAATCAGTCAAAAGATTAAAAATTTTTGAAAAGGAAGGTCATTAAAAATAAGGTTGCAAAAGTCTTTCTACATAACAAATAAAAAATATTTTGATTATAAAATAATAATGAATTTATATATTGTAGTATATCATTTAATCACGATTTTATAGGATGTCCGTAAACATTTTCATTTCATTCCAAAACATTTCTTTCAAAAAACTGTCGTAGACATCTGGGGATTAAGTTCACTTGTTCATTTTGTAATTTCAAAATGAAGAGTTTTCCTTCATCAGTGATTAAATTTTTTATACCAATTTCGGTTTGTTTTCATTTTTTCGAATTTCAGGCTCTTCTATAATTATGTACTCCTGAGTTGGATTTCACCAGTTAGGTGGAAAGCAGTCGAGCGGAAATCTTCACAATTTATAAGCAGAGGCAGATAATAATATGATGGCATGATCTGTTTAATGTGCTTTAATCGCAATGATGGATCTTCGATTAAGACGGGATTCGGACTAACTACCTTCCGATAGTATGAATGATACGAAGCTACCGTGACCTAATATGCTGAAAAGCAAAAATATTAAATCTGACTATTATGGTGCTTATAAAATTGTATGACCCAATCCTGGAAACATCGGAAATGTGTTAGAGTAGTAATAATTTAATGTAAAAATTATCTATTGATTTTATAAATTTCTGTTAAATAAAAACCTTGCCTGTAAAATAAAATGAATAAAATTATTTTCATTGTACAGTCAAAAATTCAATATAAAAATAAATCAGTATCCAAATAAAAATAATTTTATTAGAAAGCAATTTTTACCTGTAAACTGTGTTGCAAACAAATTCTACTCATAAAGTTTATATATATATATTTTTTTTACAGCAGCAAAAAAAAAAAAAAAAAAAAAAAAAAAAAAAAAAAAGAAAAAA
>JAPDSC010119428.1:48248-58542 GCA_026290005.1 Latrodectus geometricus
TTATAGAAAATTAACGATAAATGAATATTTTTATTTATGGATTAGTTGATTTTCAATTTTTTTTTATCCACTGAATTACTTTCATTATTAGATACAGAAAAATTTCTAGTATAACTCTTTGTTAAATATGAATTAGTGTGTACTTAAATACAATTATGAAAAGTCATACTACAATGTGTGTGTTACTTTCTTAATTCAAAATCTAATGTTTTAATAAACGATATTGTCAAATTATTAGTCTAATGCTATTGCTAAATTCACATCTTCCTGCTATATTAGATAGGGTGTTTTCATTAGGATATAAAATATTTTGCTAGATTAATTATAAAGGAAATATAAAATAAAAATCTTGTTTATTTTATTGAAGGAGTATAAATAACTGATATCATTATTATATAACATATTTTATATTTTGTAATATATATGCCTATAATTTAATTTCCTTAAGTTTCTTACTAATAAAGTCCCATTGCTCAGTAATAAGGAAAAAAATATTTAAAATTGCAAAATTCGAAAAAATATAAAATATGTTCTTTTGCGAAATTTTTATAAATAATTTTTGTAGCCAATTAACAAGAATGATTTGAATTCACATTTATCAAAATTCAAAATTGCTTAGCGGTGAAATTTTATTTTAGCAAGAAAATTGGTAGAATATAAATAAGCATTGTTAATTGTTTCTGTAAATGCAAATACAATTATTTTTAAAAAGTTTTTTTTTTCATAATTTAGATTTTGTTATGGATAATGGAAAAAGAAAGATACGTCGTGATGCAGAGCAATTAATGAAAAAGTTACGTAAAGAGACACTCCTAAATGAAAAATGTGTAGAAGTAGCTCAGTATATTAATTCCAGCTCTCAAAAAATTTTAATACCCGATGAAAAATGTAAATTTGATATGACAGTTCATGATCAAAGTAAATTGCTCAAATTGCCAGGCCAATTAAATAGTTTAAATTCAAATAAAATGACAAAACAGTCATATAATCCACAATCAAATATTAACGAGGCTGTAGTTTGTCAAACTCAAGTTTTTACAGACCTCAGTTACACTGAAAAAGAATCTCATGATACTTCTACCTTTCCTAGTTCAGACAGCGATGATAATCAAAATGGAATTTTCAACTCTGAAAACGAGGATATTGAAACCTTCCTTCGTACTTGGGTGAATAATTGCCCAACTGTACCTCACAGTAATATAAATAAATTATTGAAAGGACTGCGATTTTGGTTTCCAAATTTACCATGTGATACTAGAACACTTTTAAAAACACCTAGACTAGTAAATATTCAAAAGATGGGTGAAAATGGGGAATATTTTAGTTATAAAATTCATGATGCTATATCAAGAAAATTGCAGAATTTAGATGTTCAGACATCAGACAGTCTTAATTTGAATTTTAATATAGATGGAGTAAATCTCTATAAAAGTAACACTAAGCAGTTTTGGCCTATTTTATGCACAATAGAGGAAGATAACTTAAAAGAACCTTTTTTGATTTCATTATTTTATGGCACATCTAAACCTCCTTTACAAGATTTTTTATCAGATTTTGTTCGTAATATGAAAGATTTAGAAGAATTTTTATTTACAAGGATAAGAAGTTTAAAATAAAGATCAGAGCATTTTCTTGTGATGCTCCAGCAAGAGCTTTTATTAAGGGTATTAAAAGCCATAGTGGTTATTATGGTTGTGATCGATGCATTCAGAAAGGAATTTGGAAAAATTGCCTAGTGTTTCCAGAGGCCGATAGTATGTTGCGTACAGACAATTCTTTCAGAAACTCATTACAGACAGATCATCATAAAGAAAGAAGTCCTTTACAGGAACTGAAAGTAGACATGATAGAAGATTTTCCACAGGAATATATGCATTTAGTTTGCTTAGGTGTGATGCGTCGTTTACTAGGAACTTGGATTGGTAAACGAGGTATTCAACCTAGTAAACTCTCAAAAAAACAAGTAGAAGAATTAAATTTTTATCTGATTACCATACAGACAGTTTGGCCTAATGAGTTCAGTCGAAAACCAAGGACAATTTTTGAATTTGAATTTTGGAAGGCAACTGAGTTTCGGCAATTTCTTTTATATATTGGACCTGTTTGCTTAAAAAAATTATTGCCTAAAAAAGTTTATAAGCATTTTTTATTCTTTTCAGTAGCAATAATGATATTATGTTCAGATTTACAGTGTAAAAGAAATAGTAAACTTGCAACAGATTTTTTGAATTTGTTTGTTAAAAATATCCCAAAGTACTATGGTGAATCATCTTTAGTGTACAATGTACATTCTTTAATTCACCTTAGCTCAGATGCTGCGAGATTAGGCCCCCTTGACACATTTAGTGCATTTCCATTTGAAAATTTTATTCATTCTATTAAACGTTTATTAAAAAAGAGCAATCAGCCATTACAGCAAGTCATAAAAAGATTATCAGAATGTCAACAACATATCAAAATAAAAAAATTTAATTCAAATACTATTGAACCGGTATCATCTTCCAAGCATACAAAGGGGCCATATGAAAAATTAAAAGGCATTTGCTTTTACAAAATAAAAACTCCAGCATATGTTCTTTCTACAAAAAAAAGTGATTGTCATGTATCAGTGAAAGACGGTAGTATTGTAAAAATTGTAAATTTTGTAAAGACCAATAATAGCGAAATATATGTTATTGGTAAAAAATATAAAAAAAAAGTTAGTTTTTTTAATCAACCTTACGATTCTGCCAATTTGTCAATTTTTGAGGTTTCCCATTTATCAAAAAAATTATTTACCTACTCTGTAAAAGAAGTTATTTCCAAAAATGTTTTTCTCCCATATAAAGATAACTTTGTATCTTTTCCTCTTTTACATTAAAAGTAAAAATTTTGAAAGTAACATTTCTAGAAATTAAGGCACTTAAAAACCAAGTATATATTGAAAAGCTTAATTTTTGCTTATTATCAATGCACAAATGTAATTTTTAATAAAATATTTAAATTTTAATTTGATTTTCTGAATAAAAAGTAAGCCTTTCTTAAATTTATCACAATTTTTGTGCTTAAAAGCAAATGCCATTTTTTATATTCCTATAACATTTAATCTTCGAATAGAAAACATTGAAAAAGAATGGTAGACATCTGCAAAAAATTTGCTCTCGTCGAATTCACGGATGAGAAAAATGTCCTTTTTGTTGTACCAACAACTTGGCTTTTCAGTGAAGAAGATAACATTCTATGCTCATGGCCACCATATAAGGACATCAATAAGATAAAAAATCTCACAAGAAAAGATGCCAAGCCATTGGAAACTTGGGAAAAATTTAAGGTGAAAGTCGTTTACCAATCATGTAAGTTCCTACATTACTATAATTTTTAATATCGAACTTTAATAAATGTAAAATAATTTTTTGTTTTAAACTTAGAAATATCTATAATTTTGTAACTTGAAAAAATCTTTTTCTGGTGAGCTTATAAAAGGTTATAATACTCGATTCTTTTTAATTTTTGAGATTGTATAATAGTATTTTGTTTTAAAGCGTGCACATCAACTTACTCTTGTGTGTACCAGCAATTAAATAGTGAGAGACATTTTTCTTTCAAGCAGAAAAAATGTACATTGATAAATAGATTCTTAAAAGGACAACAATAATTAATTTAAATTGCTGAAATGTATATTTTGTATGATTTATACAATGAATATATATAGATAAATAGGAAAGCAATTGTGCTAAGACATATTTATTTATTGTCATTTTTATTGTCATTATTATTGTCATTATTTATTTTCATAAAAGCATTTTAATTTATGGTCATTTTTAATATAATAGTGATAAAAGTGTTCTATTAATAGCAATTTCTTTCTCACATTTGATAAATTATAATATGATAATAATTTTAAGTATTTAATTTTAGCAAACTATGAAAAGACTAATAAAAAATTGATGCATTATCGGTATGACAGTGACATTGAACCGATTTCGGCAGATACTATGGAAGAAGGTCTTTGCAACAAAAATATGGATTTAGAAGCTCAGACTAATTCAAAGGAGTGTGATAAATGTAGAAGTAATGAAGGTTTGTTTGATTTACATATAAATATAATTACAATGTCGAGAAAAAGTATCAAGTTGTATACTTTACGATATTTCATTATTAACAGGTCTTATCCCCATTAATTGCTGGCACTATTTCACATTTAATTGTATATCTATATTTATTATTTGCATTTTTTTTTTGTTTTACACATTCTACTTATATACAAGGGTAAAAAATTAAGCTCTTTCATTTGGATATTTCATTATTTTTTTATTTCATTAATTATTTCTGAGTATATGGCTTTTTAAACTTAAAAATGTAAAATATACATTATAAATTGTAGACATTTTTCTATTATAATCTTAAAAATATAATAAAACATAGGATTAAAAAATAATCAGACACTTAGAGTTCTCCAATATTATTCAATTAAAACTTCTTTGAAATGGTTCTACTATTTATTCCTATTTTCAATAAAACTTTTTATTCATATAGACAGATGCTAATATTAATATGTATCCTTCTAGTAATGATGAAATCATTATACAGCATCATCTTTGAACTGAAGAAAGATGTTCAAAAGAACACGATGCTTTTGCAGGAATTACTTCCTAATACAGTTATTCCTGAACAGGAGAGTGTATTACCAGTTAAAAGTTTCGATGAATTAAAAGCTGTAGAAGAAAGACTCAAAGACATAGAAGAATTTAGTAAAATGGTAAAAATATTACGTAAAAATATCTTTTAGTGTGTACAATATATGTATTACACATTATGAAACCTCAAAATGTTATCTAAGATTTTAATAATTAATTATATAGTAATTCTATGAAAACTACTACATAATTTAATTTATACCAGTAAAAATGTTTATTTTTTCAAAATTTGATGAGTCAATATATTACAATAAATATGAATTAAAAATTTGTTTTAGTATACTAAAATTTAAACGCATTGAAGCCAAAAATATTTTCAGCATCTAATTCCATATGTAATTCCATATGTAAATCTATGTATTTAAAGTTTAAATTTTCTCAAAAATTTAATCAATTAAAATAAATAAATGTAGCTAAAAAAGTATTTTTGGTTAATTAAACTTACAACTATCTAGATATAAATATTATCCATAGGTTTTTTGATGTTTCAGATTTTTTTAACAGGTAATGGAGTGATTGATTTAAAAAAATAAATAAAAAAATATTTTTCTTTAGGTTAAAATTTTGGCAATCTTGGGTGGTAAGGATGAAAATGAGTGCACGAGAAAAATATTATCAAAACTGATGATCAATAATCTAGCACAGAAACTAAATTGGAAAGGCAGCGCTCAGAAAACTTCTATTCAGGAATACAAGAAAATTTTGCAACTTATTTCTGGTAAATAAATACAATTACATCTGATCAAATTAGTCCTTTTGTGTTCATAAATAATTGCCTGTTTAAAATTAAAGCAAATTACTGTAAAACTTATCTGCTTTATTATGCTTGTATTAAGAATTCCAGATTTTTGAAGTTTAAATGACAATTTTATTGACGTACTCAATTTGACCTGTTTTACGTGGTTTATAATTTGTCACTTAATGATCTCTTTTTGCATACAAGAACGAATTGGGCTAATATCTCTACAGTAAAAAATGGACTACACCACTAGTTTTAACATTAAGAGGAGAATCAAAACCATGAACAGAAACAGTTGAATTCATGACTAGTTCATATAACTATTCAAATGATTGGCTTGTTATAAGTTCGTTGTAAATTTAAGTACATGTTATTATTTTAAATGTAAAAATAATTATTCTAGGTTCTTTTTATTTTTAAATATAATATTTTGAAATAATAATTTACTTGATATTCATGTATATTTTCGTATTAAACTCTTTTAGCAATGAATTGAAGCTTATAGAATTATTAGTAAAAAAAATAAATAAAAGTAACTGCCAAATCTAATAGAATATAAATAATTTTGTTGCAAATTTTTTAATAAAAATGAACAGTAATATTTGGCTAACTGCATTATCAGTTTACTACATTAAGAACTGGAAATTCATTTTTGGTATAGTTGTTTTAATATATAAAATTAAATATAATTGTGTGTGTGAAATAATTATGCAAAAATAAATATTATAAATCAAAATAAAAAAGATTCCAATTATGAGTTTTATAGAGGTAACTAACTGTTTGTGTCATTTTACTTCCCCTCTTTTTTCTTAATATTATTTTCTGTAATTTTTATTAAACATAAAAGTTTTATTTCTGTAATGCAGTTACATATGAAATAATTTTATTACATTTTATTCTTCTCTTAAAATACTTCAATCTGTTGAATTGTAAGAACTGCTGCTTGTACATGTTATAATGGAAGGAAATATAGTCAAAATTTAAGCAAATAGTGAGAAATTCAAATATTAAAACATTTCTTTCATGTTAAAAGAAAATATAATGAAAAATATTTATGACTGAAATTTAAAGCAGTATACCGCCTTAAACATATTCATCAATATAATGTAAAAAGATAATTTTCAAACTTACATAAACATGAAATTCTCAATTTATTTCATTGTGAAAATTGTATTGTTTTTAAAAATCCTATCAATAAATATGGATCAAACAAAAAATAATAATTTACTGTAAGAATTATCTTTATTAAAGTTCCTTCTTTTCTGTAATTAAAATTTTTCTATTTTTTTTTAAATAATTCAGAAGTTATTTATTAAAGATTACAAAAAGTAATTTGAATTTATCACTTTTGTTAGTTGAATTGTGTTTTTATTTTCAGTAAGTGTTCGACAACAAAGAGAATATTCAAACATTTCCCAGCACAAAATAGAAGAGTACGTGAAAAATTGGCTGCGAAATGCTTCAGATCGGGAAGGAGGAAGGAATAAAAGAAGAAAACTTATAAATTGAAAGCTGTAAATAAATAACAAGAATTCATTCATAAGAGAAAATAAAAAATATTTTACACTGGATCCCGTCTTATTATAAACCACTTTTAATAAAAAAATTTTATGTGACATATATGCTATTTAATATAAAATAAATTCAGTAATAAATCATTAAAACAAATGTCTTAAAATAATTAAGTTAGAATTTTATGCATATTTACATGCTCAAAATTTAACAATCAATTGAAAATTGCTTATAGAAATATTAAAAAAAAGAAGTAACTATTTAAAAAAATAATCTCAAGAAATCAAAATAAAATAATTATAAATAATGTATAATTTCAAAAATAATATGAACAAAGTAAAAAATGATTTTAAATAACATTTCTATAAATAAATTCATGAGAAAACAATATTTTAAAAATAAATCTCATAAAATATGAAAATCCATTTCAGATTAATAAAATTATTAAAATCTAATAAAAACGAGCTGTAATATTTGGGGGTTATTAATTTATTTCAAGTTTAATAATAAACTGTTATATGTGGGGATATTATCTGCTCATTATGGTGAGAGTTGGACATTCATTTTTTAAATTGTTTTAGTTTATATATAATTTTTTTATGAAATAAATGTGCATTTAATGTCACTTGCTAATTAAGGAGGAAAACTGCTTTTCTAACCAAAACAGATTCAGTTTTAATTTAATGGGATATTATCTTCACAACATATAAACTATAAGCAGATAAAAATGAATAAATATTTCATTTTTATTTGTAGAAACAAAGTATAAGTTATAACTGACTCCACGTCGGTAAAAGCGGCCACTGATGGCCAAACGTCACAGGGCCGATGAATAACCGTGTACGGAAATTACATGGGCCACACGCGGCCAATACGGCATTGCTGGCCAACCAGCGTTGGGCCAGCAGAGGACCGTACTGCCGGCCCACCATCAATGACGACGACCACTTTATTGACGGAGCCGGCGAGGCCAAATAGTGGTGGGCCGTTGCTGGCCAAGACGGCTCGCAGCAGCGGCCCGATGAATACCCGGCATTTTTGTGTTTGCTGGGCACCGGGTAATAATAAATGAGTAGCAATTTCTGGCCTTGTTGTAGTGGCTTATAAACGCCCGGCATTAGAAAAGAAAATAGTATTTCCTATAAAATACAACTTACTAAGTGAGCTCAATTAAAAATCTCTTTTTATTACTTAATAAAAGTCACTTTATTTTTAAAAAAGTGATGGTTAAGAATTCTAAAATTTTGAGTTTTCATATTCCATAAATTATATAAAACAGTTATTTTATCAAAACTCTGAACAATAAAAAAAACGAATTTCTGTTTCAAAAATCGAATAATAAAAAACGAAATTCTGTTCCAATTTACTTCCGAATTTCCCAATTAAAATTTAAAATTTATTTCAAAGCATTCCGTTTTCAATATGACATTTTTAGTTTCGTATCCTTTTCTAAATTAATTTTTAAAATACTTATAGAGTAAGATGCAATGGCTGAAGTTTTTTTTAACGTATTAATAAAATTTATATTTTAGAGAAAACTTAATAAAAAAATTATTGGCACTCATTTTAAGCCTAACCTTCTCAATAAATTTATATATAAAATAATTTAAAATTAGGTAACTATACATAATCATTTAATAATTTGAAAACAACAAATGTTTGGAATTTGGCTGTAGAAATTAAACCGATTTTATCAAAATTTCACTCACGGATAATTTATAAAATTATTTATTTCATTGAAAAAAAATAATTAAAAAAATAGATTTACAATAGGCTGTTTAAATTTTGGTTGCTAGTAACAGTTTTGATTCGATTATTGCAATATTTTTTTAAGTGACACACTAAAACCCATTGAGGGATATGAAAGATGGGTATTTTAATCTAAAAATTGTATTTTAAATTAGAAATTGTATGGAATTTTTAATTTGCGACTTATAAAATTAAAAATTAGAATACAATTTTTACTAGATATTTCTCATCTGTTAAATTCATCATATTTTTAGAAAATGACAAACTCATGCAATCTCAGCAACTCTTAGCATGAAGTTTTGAAATCATATATTATTTATAAAAATCGGCGTATTTATTAAGAAAAACTAAACTATGATAAGGCCATTTGTTATTTCCTTCTGTATTTTGATTATGTCTCTTTGATGAAATTATTATCTATTACTAATCACAAAATATATATAACTGAATACATAAAGAATATGTATAGTGGTTAAACCACAAACTAATTACAACTAATCGCCATAATAAAAGATACATTTTTAAGTAAAGTTTTGTTAATGACAAGATTTTAGATTTTTGATTAGTCAATGACAAGAGCTAAAGATTTTCATGCTTTTTTCAAAGTTCAATTAAAATACTAAGGATGTGTGATTAAAAGATGGTAATCAAAATCTTACATATAAAATTATGTAATATGTATAATAAATTTTTTAAAATAAATGCATCATCGATGTCTAAAGAGAAATAACAATAAACATTCAATTTGAAAAATCTCTGGGGGGAAATGAAGAATTATGGACTTCAGCCTGCAGTTTCACCAGATAGTGATTTCTGTATCATTCATTCAAGCATTTTTAGCCACATGAAAGAAGAAAGTAAATACTCCATTTTTTCCATGTGACACTATTACGAAATGCTTATCGTGTGCTGCGAACGTAAACGTAAGGATGTTTGAAATGAAACAATTATGAAACCAAAACGATTCATTTGTTTACATATATGGAATGCAAGAAACTATACTTTTATTTTTTATTAAGGAAATGAGAGACATGACAAACTTTTAATAAAATTTCACTCTATTGTAAAGAATTAGAAAATGTTTATATGTGAAAAATCGGAATGAAAAATAATTAATGTGGTTATAACTACGTAAAAAATACGTAATTTATTCAAGTTACGTTTGTTAAGTAAATTAGTTTGAATAAATAATTTTATAAAATTAAAATTTATATAATGTACGCATGAGTTCATCAACAAACTATCTAAATTTTTAAACATCTAATAAATTACTATTTCTTTGAAAGCAGTAAATTATTAGATGTTTAAATGTATCTTCTTTAAAGGTAGTAAATTATAATATGTTTGAAAGTTCAGATTGATAAGACACCACAAACTTTTGAAATTTTGTTTTTCTTTCTTGCTCTAGCTAAATACAGAAAGAAAAACATGAAATTAAAAGAAGCATTGAGTATGCTATTAGAATGTTCATATTTCTTCTAACACTGATACCATAAAATTTAACATTTATAACTATAGGAAAATTTTATTATTTACTTCTATATAATGTGCTCAAAAAAATTCTTAAAAAGTTTCCTTTTTATATATCTGTGCTAATACATACATACATACATATATA
>JAPDSC010119428.1:58942-96745 GCA_026290005.1 Latrodectus geometricus
ATATATATATACGGCGATAAATCAGTGATATATATGAATATATATGGATGTATATAAACTCTACACTTTATTTATATTCATGCATGGTTATAACAAAAAGATCTTTTTATGCTTTTAGCTTCCTCACAAAATTGCTTAAGAAATGTCAAATATATACAAAAGCTTTCTATTAAGCTGTCATATTTACATCAAAAAGCTTCTAAAGCCATGGTAAGAAACCCTATGATTATATGTGAGGCAGCTGTTTATCTGAATTTTCTCAGTAGCTTTCATTTTGCTGAACTGTAGCTATGAATAAGATCTAAATTTATGTTATCAAACGTAGGAATATAAAAACACTTTTTTTACTGAAATTTAATTAGGTAAACTTTTTTCTTAAATAGTTAGCTTTGTATTTTTGCTACATTTGATGCAAATAGACAAGATAATGGTCCAAAAATAAGTAAAAGACCAACCACGGAATTTTAGTGGATAAGACTTTAGTAACGCATTAATGAACATGGAGGAAGTGTTAGTCTGCTGCATCATTCACCCAAAGTGAGTAATACTAAAAAGTTAGAGAAACCAGTTTGGACAGAAGAATAATCGCCAAGATTCACCTCTGAACTGTATGTCTATTTGACATTGGAATAGGAAGAAGATTCTGAAGGTGAATCGAAGGACTTGATAGGAAGAGTTTCTTTTATTATGCCACCATTATTATGACATCCGTGTTAACAGCAAATTGATGGGTAATTTCATTTCCAAAGTTGTCATTAATTTAACCTTCAAAACTTATAAAAAGTTACTTTTACAGTATGTACTTAAATTGTAAGTATTTAAACTAAACTTTAATAACAGAAACACAATGGAACTTTATGATTTTTCTTAAATGTAGGAGGAATCTTAAATGTATAACGATGATATCATAACTTGTATCCATAAACTACAGCCGTTAATGGTTTTTCGCCTATGGAAACATTTTTTGTGTAGTTAACAAATCTTGGGGAAAATGTCTTGTTCTTTTTCACATTTTTTTAGCAATCACGAAATTTATAAAAACCTGTAAATGCGTCATTTATTACTTAAAGAGTGAAACTTGAAAATTGTCTTGTTGCACGATAAGTCTTACGTTTTATTCGCTTATGCATTAGGAGCTAAAATTTTATGATAATGATTATTTAATAATTTGCGTGTTTACGAAGGTTATACTTAAAATAAGGAATTTGCATTTTGATGTTAAACAGTACTATACGAAAAATATTTTAATAAAAGTAATAAAATAAATTAAAGAGATTATACCCAATTATAAAAAGCAACATATGTGGAATAGTTAAAAGTAAGAAAATTTCTTATAGAAAGTAAAATTTTTATGTTTAATATTTTAATAGATGCTTGTTATGATTCAAAATTATGTTACCTGAAAGTGCAATTTGTTCCTATCTTACGAGCATTTTAAAAGGCGTTATTTTAAAGTATTAACATTGTGAAAGAAGTATTTCTAAAAAGGAAACTATAAAGATTGTTTATCTCCTTATATTAAAAAATAGTGTTCTTCCTTTTTAGGCAGTTAGAAATTTTCTGAATATCTAGATATAGAAAATCTGTCTATTTACATAGAGAAAATTTTTGTGATTGTATTTGTTGTTACCAGAGCAAAAAATTGTAGCTTTGATATGAAAATGCTAATAATAATTCTAAAGTCCTTGGTAATGAAAAGAAAGAAATGCATTTTATTTAAGCATATCCATTGAGTCATTATACCAAATAAAACGTCATTATGTGAAAAAGTGTATTAATCACAAATATACATAAAAGATACAAAACCTTCATTTTTCTCTAAAAGATTGATTTACTTGATTTTAGGAAAAATAAATTTTGAAATATTTAATGTTGAATTAAATATTTTATTAATATTACTTATAGTGAAGTTTGAAAAATACTTATTTATCGTTTAGCAGAGCTTATTTAAGGCTTTAAAACATGTACAAAATAAATATAATGGTAAAGAGAATCAAAATATTTGCATATTGCTATTGATTAAAAGTTAAGTTTTTCACATATGTCAACCCACTCATTTGAGCAATTTACTTAATTTTACTCAAAAAAATAGTCTTTATTTTTGCTAGACATATTAGTATAGCATATTAGTTACGAAATTTATAAAAACCTGTAAATGCATAACATATATATTAGTATAACATATAAAAAGATATAACCTATGTTTGTAACGCTATTGCGCGAGTATGTAGATTCACTTTAATATGTATGAAATAACACTTTAAAACATAAAATAGCAAAAAATAACTCTTTTAATAAAATAAGCAGATAGTACAAACAAGGAAATAAACAAATTCATTATTATTATTTATTGAAAACTATCAGAAGCAAAGATGATGTTATTAAATGATGATAGGGTTAATTTGTTACCTTTTTATATATTGATTCCCAAAGTCAATAAATAATATATTTAGTAAATCAGTAAAAAATATGTTAATGAAATATTTTTAAATTATCAATATATTGAACTAACTATAAGTATAAGTTTTCCGATACTCAAAAACACTTAAATATTATAATATTCTCAAAATATAAAATGTCACATAACTCGATCTTTCATTCATTTCTAATATTTTATTAAAAGGTAAGGTGTTATAATAAATATATTTTCTTGTTTTATAACTATTAAGAACGAACACTTCCTAATACATTTTATCCTTACAATTAAATTATCATTAAAATTAGATGCTGGAGAATATTTGAAACACAATCACAGAGGTATACCATAAAAGCTATTTAAATTTCTATAGGTCTTTTGTTTTGAAAATAAATTTGGCTCTTCTTTAATTATAAATTTTATTCCTTTTAAATCATTCAGTTTCACTTTGCACAGATACCTATAATTACATGCATGAAATGTATAATTATGTTAACTATGAATATATAGAATTACATTTATTTAAACATCAAGAATTTCATCTGTTTCACGGTTTCTGATTCATCCTATATAAGTTACGAGCATAGTATACAATTTGTGTTATATTCATCGATGAATAATAATTTTCCTTCTAAAATAATTCACATAAAATATTTAAAAATTTGACACACCTAAGAACTGGATAACCTGATAAGCAAAAGTACTGTTTGAGCATCCAGATACTAGTGGGTTAGAACTAGATTTTGCCAAGAGCCGTCATGTTAAGACGTAACCAAGAATCTTAAAAACTCTATAGAGTTCAGTCTCTACTCTGGTATTTGTTGAATGGCGAAGAGAGAGTCAGCTTAGATATGGAGTTTGTCAGCTTCCTTAGCACGATATAATTAGGGAAAAGACTAATTTCTATGGCTATGATAGGTTCACCATAGCCTATTAGTAAGACGTGCTCCTCAGAATGGGAAGACCCAAGTTCATTATCATCTACTGCACGTTTGCTATCTATATGTATCTATTGGGAGGGTAGTCACACAACGAGGTTCTTAGATTTTCTCTATTGCAACAAGTGAACACGACCCATTATCTGTGAAAAGTTCTCTTCGAAGTCTAAGACAGATATTCAAATAACTTGATTACAGAATTTGCCTCTTAGAGAAAGATGCATTCGGTAACGTATTACAAATACCAACATACTTGCTAAAATTATCTAGAAAATTACTTTTTTCTTTGAAAGTTATCCTTTTCAGTTACTTTCATTGAATCTTATTCACAAATATTTATACAATCAAATAATTTATTAATTTTCTAATAATATCTATTCATGTTGTTATATTATAAAATAATATAACAACAAATTAAAGCAAAATGATTAGTATGTTTAATATTTGGGTTTTTTTTAACAATAATTAAAACTGTAGTTTTGAAACTTGTCAATGAAATATATACTTAAAATTTTCCTTCTAATACTTATCTTCTTTCTTCAATTAGCATTACTGTACTTTTAGACGCTACTGTAGAATTCATCTATGTGTGATAAATGATGTAATGATGATAATGTTCTTCACGCAAAATTTACATTATTTTCTGGAAAATGTAGCTAGAAAATTTTTAATAGTGTCATCAAAAATAAAAGTATTTGCAATAAAAAATAAAAGTATTTTTAATAAAAAATAAGATTATTTTTCAGTTTCGATACTTCTGAACTATTTTTGGGCATTTTTTAGTTTCTATTTAAATTTTGTCTTGTACTTTGCAATGGAATGGTTAATTTTATGTGTGTGTGCAAACATTTTTATCTTAAATTAAAGTTCATTACAGTTTTTCTTGCAGATAGTAATGACAATTTTCATTTACTTTTCACGGGATTACAACAACAAGCAGCACAAAAATATATAAATTCTCATTTATTAATGAATATCCTACCAATTTATGATTATTTCTCAGAGAACTGCGCAAAAATATTTATCTATATTTTTTACAAATAGTATTTATCTGAACAGTTACTTATTCTATGAAACTAGCTAAAGCATTTCTATTTCTGTATAGCTCTTTCGGAAAATAAAAACACCATTACGTTCGTTTTGTAAATATCAGTATGTAAATGTAGTAAAATTTATTTGAAGATAAAATATCATTTATATAATTTTTTCTGCTTATTTCTTTCTTATTCAAATAAATGTTGAACGTTGATCATTTCCTTCTAAAGAAATGTTTATTCTGCAAATCTTTATTTACAATAAGTTTAAAATTCAATGAACAAATGATTTTTTTATATATATAAAAATAATTTTTAGATGAATTCACCTCTTTCAAAAATGTTTTATTTATAAAATGCATTATTTTGGAAACCTAACATGAATCTGCAAGTTTTAAAGGTTAGAAATATTGAAATGTATGTTACATTAAATACGTGTATACTAAAAATGAGCATTAATTAAACAAATAAACTTTATATATTTTTATATTAATTCATTATGACTTATCCATTATAAGTAAAAGAAAAAATGCCAACAAATAATAATTAAATATACAGGGAAAGTTTTAATACAAGGGAATAATTTAAGACAGGGGAACAATTTGTTAGAAAAATAAGTCATTTCTTATTCAATTCAAACTTATGTAAGTACGTCCATTTACAGAATTTTTTCATAAATAAATTATTTGGTATACAAAAGCATAATTTTATTCTCTTTTTCATTCATATCATATATTTTTATCTATTATTTATTGACAATGTTTAAAATTTTAAAAAACAAATATGTTAACTTTTAAATAAAAAATTTTCAAATGTAAAAGACCATTATGTGTTTTATGTTAACAATGTTACAATTCTGCAAAAATATTTTTTTCATTAAGCAAAATGTTTTAAAAGAATTAATATATGAACTTTTTTTATTAATTTTGCAAACCAAAAGAGATACCTATGCCTAGAACAAAAATTTGGTTACAAAATCATTCACATGAAGCATAAAATTACCAACAGAAAAAAGTTATCTCACTGACTAAACATTAACTCTGCGGATTTATATAAAATAACCCCCTAAAAAGTTTAATTACACTCCTATAAAAATCAAGCACATTTTTTTCATTGGAACAAAAAAAAAATTAATGATAAAAGAAATATAATGTATATATACAAATGTCTTTATTTAAAACTTAATTTAAAATTTGAATTTAAGAAGAATTTTTAAATAAATGATTTAAAGTTTAATCTAAAAATTAAATAAAAACTTAAAAATATTAAATAAAAATTAGAAATTTAAAATAGAATTTTAATATTAGACTTTAAATCACACATAATGTGTAAAAAAATTGAAAAGTGATTCACTGATAAAATATTTCGCATAAAATAGAACTATTTTAAAACATAAATGTAAATAAAATTGATCATTAGACAAATGTATAAAAATTAATTTTAACGTAAAATGAAGAAATTTTAAAATTTTTAAAAGATTTTAAAATTTATTTATTTTCAAAATTTAAATAACAGAAGCTATTTTAGAAATTTTGGAGACAAAAATTATTTACGATAAGTGTATGTGATTCATTGGATTATTGTGGCAATTTATCAGTTTAATTTTGAATTGAATTTGAAATTAAAATTTCATAATATTTAAATATGTTTTGTGATTTTTTAGAGTTAAATTAATATATTTCTAAAGGATAAAATAAGAAAGATAAATTGTGCGCAGCAAACTTAATAAAGTTTTACATTTTATTGACATTAGATTACGCAATAGGAATAAAAATTTTATAGATAACTTTTTGTTTATGGTTTAAAATACATAATATTAAAAGTATCATTTGTTAAACCTCTATTTTATGCGATAAGGAACTACATTCACTATGACTAATAGTTAAAAATACCCAAACCCTAAACACACTGTTTAATTATTGTAAATAAACGATCTTTTTAAAACATTAAGCTGAAAATGTTTAAAATCGTAAGACAATTTCCTCTCTTGAACCGTGACTTCCTGCACGGATACGATCGGCGAATGTCAATATTGCAACAAGATTCCCGTAAAAAAGTGAGTTTCATTCACTGAAGCGGTATTTCTTACCATCTGTCACCGTCACACTCTTTATTATAGTTCCCGTAGACGGCAAACATCAACTTGGAAGAAAGACGTGCGGGTATATTTCGATCTTTCCTGTAATGTATGTTTTTCATTGTCTGCCTTGAGTACAAAAGGAAATTTTTCAACTCCCGGAACAACTCATGTCCCAATGCAAGGATTCTGAGTTTTTGCTTCCGAGCATTGTTTTAAAAGGGACCTGCCACAAATTGAGCAAATCTATCGGATGATACGATTGAATTAAAAACTTCACATTATCCTAAAATAGATACATATCAATTAGTATAAGCTGTTTCCAATTGAACTCCTTTAATTTGAAAAGAAACATTACATTAATTTAAATGTATACATCTTTGATATATATATATATATATATAATTTATTGAGAGTTAATTATTTACATAAAATCTATTTTTCATTGTACCTATTTTAAGTACAATATTATTTAAAATTTTCAGTCCATGGTATATACCAGTATTTATTTACGATATTAATGCATACATACGCGTTATGGAAAACAGTTTATGACTAAATAAAAATATTTCCTAAAATAAAAAATGAAATTCTCTTAATTTTTATGCAAATATGTTTAAATTTATGAAAAAAATAATTTTGAAATATTTGTTTATAAAAGAAAGAAATGTAGACCTTCCTATCTAATTCTATGTATTCATTTCTGTAAAAAACAGATGTTTTCATAAATTCCTGAAATATTTTACAGAAATGTCATAAAAATGTATTACAGTGTTTTTTATCGACAAAAATAGAGGTAGCCATAAATCATTGAAAATATTTCACAGAGACATTTAAAATATCTTTCTTTGGATATTTTTCTTTACACTATGCATGAAAAAGAAATTTAAAAATACAAAAACATTTTTGAAGTTACAAAGTCTATTTCGTCAACTTGAAAATATATCCGGTGATATCCAGATGCTAGGGATAAGAATGAAACAAGAATAATTCCCGTTGTCCTGGATTCGAACCACGAATATCTGATTAGAAATAAATACTTCAATTCTCATATATTTAACTTATCAAATGCATTCAATTCCTACATAAGTGTTATTCACATTTATTGATAAGATGTTTTCAAAAGTTATTGGTATTTTTATGTATTGGGAGACTAATAATTTAATCATACATTTTTATTGGTGACAAAGACAGCGTTATCATGAAAAATGCGAGTTAAACAACTTTAGCCGATAATGTATCAATTTTTTCTTAAAAATATCCTTATAATACAATGGACTTTAACACTTTTAATTTTTTTATAAACTATAAGTGGTATGATCTGGAACACGTTTTTGTATGTAATACACATGTCACAGATAAGTAAATTTATCACAACCAGTTTGAAGATAACGCTTTGTAGTGGATTTCTTGGTTCTATTCTACTTTTCATGAATAATAGCTTTCAAGAGATAATTTTTGCGTGTGATTACGTGTTTTCAATTTTGATTAATTTTATGATATCCCTTAAATATGATAAAAATATATTATCGATAGTGAGATTACTCATTGAACAATGTAGTTGTAATTTGATTTCTCGATTATTCTTAAATTTCCTGCCAAGATGCATGCAGTTTTTTACAATTTTAATTGTTTCTACAATTTGAATATTTTATTGTTCTAATGTAAAATAGATAAATAATGACACTTCAGTAAAAAACATTAGAAATTTTATAAATGCTCGTCATATTTTTCCCATGCTTCATAAATTAATTTATAAATCATAAATTAATTTCAAAACTGTAAATTCTAGAATTTTTCGTCAGAATCAAATTTTTAATTTTAAATATAAATTTTTAAGTTCTATTTGAAATACATTCTCTTGAATTAATAATCTTTAATATTGATTGACTATTTAAATCAAAATTGAATACAGTGACAAATTTAAAATATTATATCTGTTTATGAAATCAAAATATATTGAAATTAACATGTAAAAGAATTCATTTAAAGACAAAAATTATTTTAATCATTAAATCTTAAAATTTGTTTTTGAAGAATGATTTATAGGAATGTTTAAAATTTGCCATTTTTAACGATTACATTTTCAAACAAAAGAAAAAAAATTGCAAAATTGCTTATGAAGAATTTTATCCCTAAAACAATGAATAAATTTTCATTTAAAATAAATAATTATTATGCAAATAATAAACATATTGTTTTTAAAATCTTGCTTGGAATTTCGTTTTATATTATCATAAATTAGTATATTTATTGTCTTATAAAAGTAGAAAATAAATTAAACTGTAGAAATACCATTCAATATACTTAAATATACGGATACTTTAAATTGACATATAAGTTATTAATGAAAACAATGGATAGTAATTTTAAAAAATCGATAATAATATTTATAAGTGTCTTTGGATGAAATAACAATCAATTAAAATATTAATTGTGATAAATAAATTTAGTATTAAGGTAAAAAAAAATATTAAAGAAGGATGTGTTTTTCATTTTCTTATAAATTTTTATATAATAGATATAAAATGTCTTATTTTCCTAGAAATGATTATGAATTTTTGTTACAAAATTTTTATTTTTTTATATCAAATTTTTTATTTGTTGTATAAAAATTATGTTTTTATATAATGTAAAACATTTGAAGTGATGAATTACAATATGTTTGTACAACTTTAGATGATATAATGTTCGCAAATCAATATACAAAAGAATTATTGATGATACAAAATGATGAAAATAATTTAAACTTACAGTGGATAGTATAAAAGGAAACTTTCAACAATATTACATATACTTATAATCAACAAGCAAAGATTTTGCAATTAAATTTCCATAAATCAAAATTTAAATAATGTGAATTCCTCTGAACATAAAGCATAAAAATTATATATATATATATATATCCTGTAAAAAGAAATTCTTAATTCTTTGAAGTATTTTTACTATTGGATTGTATTTTTAAATCTAGATTTAATTTTTCTTTCAATGTTATTAAAATAATGAGCTTAGTGAATGGAAATTAGTTAACCAGTGTCATGTCTAGAAAACATGGAGGATACCATGATGTCAAAACCTTTTTCTTAAAAATTCTTTTTTATACACTAATACATAAATTTATTAAAAAATTTATCGCATTATTTTCATAAGAAAATTCAAAATCAGAAAGTACAGTTAAATTAAAAAGGAAAAATAAAAACTTGCATAACTAAATAAATGAAGTATTCAAAAATATATTTGACAAATTATTATAATTAAAATATTTTAAGAAATATATATATACATCTCTAATTGATATCATCAAAGTTTTTCTTTAAAGTATTTAAATTTAGAGTTATGAAATTAATAAAAAGAATCAATGTAAATAAAGTTCCAACATGAACTTGGTTACGTATCTTGATGAACTTTTCTGCTCATTCCTTTCATTTTTACATTTCCCCTCAGCTGATAATTTCTCGAAGGGAAATAGCCAATCGTAAACTAAAATGCATGTAGCATCTGAAGCTCCACCCATTAGTCAGGTGACATGGGGAACAACGGATGAAATCTCCCCTACTGAATTAGGGATTTTACGTGTTTTGAATTTTTATTACTGATAAATTACTCATGAAATTATTGATAAAAACAAAGAAAATAATAGTACAAATTTTTTTTATTTTTTCTATTCCCTTTTACACTTACCACAGGGCAGGGTCTTGGGGAAATTTACTTTTCCCATTTCTGTCAATCAACCCTTACTAAGCCATATAAAAGCGGAGGCATGGGGCTTATTTACCATAACTCAATATCAAACCTCGCCATTTACTTTAAATTTTTGGTGACAAATTTGTTAAATTTGTCACTATGATTATTGAGACGATTAAGACCAAAGCTACTTTGGATCCTTCGAAGACCAAAGTCACTGAAGAAAAACCGGTATCAAAATGTCCATTTCTCCAGTCCGAAGCGAGTGTGAAGTTAACGAATTTCACTTCAGGAAAAAGAACAAACGATACGCTTCACAACCAATCAGTGGTAAGTTGAGTTGTCTTTTTGCTTTTTATTCCATTAAAAATATTCATTGTAATCAGATTGAGAGTGCGTTAAACAACGTATCTAATTTCAGCGTAAATAATTCATAAAATATAAATTTCAATTCTCAAAAAGTAAAAATAAAAATAAAAGAAAAGAAAAACTGGAAATTCGCAATTTTATATGCGAAAAAATCAAAAATAATATCATGTTCCTTAAAAAATAGTTAATTAAATATATAATTTTTATTCGAAGAAAAACGACTAAAGTAGTGCAAAAATATTTAGCAAGTCACACAATATTTCACTTTTAGTTTTAAAAAATTATATCATAAGAGATTTTTTTCACAACTAGCAGGTCATTCCAAGATTTTATAAAAAAAGACCAAGAGAAATAAAATTTACATCTATTAGATATTTTAAATTAAAAAATTCAGAGTAAAGTGAAAAAGAAAAGAACATAATGAAATTCACAAACGAGAAATTATCTAGACTAAAACAAAAGCAGCATTTAAATTGTTTAAGACAGATCTCTGCACAAATTAAAAATAAATTTAATTCAGTATTTCATTTCAAATTAGTAGCAAATAATAGCTTTTTAAAATATTACCATAAATAGCCCTTGCATATTTTAAATATTAAATTAAAATAATTGTTTTTCTACTTAAACATAATCTTTCAATTGCCAATTTAAAATTTTTGAGAAACAATGCGTTAATTATATAAATTTCTCAAAAATATTAGTTAATGGTCTCCATTTTTTTCTACTCATTCATATACTTTGTAGATAATATTTGTAAAAATCTAATAAAACTTATTGATGCTATGCGAGAAAAAGAATCATAAATGTTCTTTAGTAAATAATCGATTACCATTAACTGTCGATAGATCTTTGGGAATAAACCATTTAGCATAATACTAATTTTTTAATAAACTTTGACTTTTATTTCTCAGAAAGATATCAATATCAAAATAAGAAAAGAGTTTTAAAGAACACTTTCATTCCTAAAACATTTGAGAATATTTTCTTTGAAATACTGCAAATAGAATATACAAATTGTAGTAACCCAATTTTTAGTCATATAATATATGCATAGATAGATAATCCAAGCAATAAAAAGTTTTCAATTTTAGTTTATTTTTAAAGAAAAAAATTCTAATATATTTCTATATATGTGCATACATATGCATGTGAATATAAATAATTAATGCATTAATAATGAATTTTTCCTTAAACTGCAATTCATTTACGTTCCAAGAAATAATGACTATTTTAAAAGCATTATCTCATGAGCATTATTTTCTTTTACTTAATATTCATAATATTTATAAATATATAAAATCACTTTAGTTCCCAATAAAATCATAATAATTGAATTATAATTTTCTTAAATTTTAAAATTATGTTAAAAATACCTGTCATTAGGAATATGTAAGAAACTCATAAGTATCCTTTCTGAGATTAATCCATATCACTTCTGGTTGTATTTTTTTGTCAATATAAGTTAAAATCGAAACTATTAAAAGAAACCAAAATCAAAATTTTTTTGTATATAAATTATAATATTAGGAAAAGGGTTATGATAAAGGAATTATACTTTTGTAGTTCCGTTAACCAACAAACGAAATATTACTAACTGATATATAAACTTTTTAGCAGAAGTAATTTTCTAAAATAGGCTTAAGTTCAAATAAAACGTAAGAAACAATTTATGGAGATTAAAGTGCGGAAAGTGTGATTTTTAATAGAAATGGCGTGACGATTCGCTCTATAGTCACAGCAATACTGTTCGCATGTTCTAACGGAAACTTGATTACCCTGTTAAAGATTGCTCTACACAGCAGAGATCTCATGTTAAATCAAAGATATGCCCAAGAGATTAGAAAAATATTATCCATTTTGCTGTTTTCAAATTATGTCATTCCCTAAAATTGCCAGCAATTTTGATGGAAATGTTTCAAGGCCAACAGTTTCCGTGTGTTTTAACTAATTTGATGACAGTAAAATTTTGCAAAGAAAATCACTTAATGAGGACTGATGACAAAATAGACTGGGAAATCGTATTTTTTCCCGATGAAATGCGTTTTACTCTTGTTGGAACAGATCGTTAAATTGCTAGTGGCACAAATCTTTGAAAAGAGAAAGATGCCAAACATAGTATAAATATTTAAAGGTATATTTATACTATTATGAGTGTTAGTTGCAACAAGTTGCATGTCGTATATAGTAATATGATTACGGAACGGTGTCTTAAACACTGGATGTGCATATCTCGGTGTATTTCCTTGTATTCGGGAAATATAGCTTTATATTTAATACAACAAAGTTTATCATCCTAATTTTTTAAAGTAGTAAAAAATTTATGAAATGATAAATTCTAATATCATATAACTTAATCCATTTTTAATATAATGAAAAATATAACACAGTCAGACTTATTTATGTGAATGAGCGATAGTACAATCAATTTAAAAATTTAAGCAATAAGGTTATTGACTGTACATTAAAACTCCATAGAATTCTATTGAAGCCATACTAAGTATTTCTCATTATTTCTTGAAAAAATAATCTGTCAATAAATGAACTTCAAAAAATTAGGCTAAATTTAGTTGATGAAATTTTGACTGAAAAAAAAATGTTTTTCATTTTACCAAAAAGAACAATATAATTTTATAAAATTGCCTAAGTTAAAAGTATGAAGAATCACAAAACTTTCTAGTTGCAATTAAAAATATAATTTTCTGATTTCATGGCAGTTTTTTTTATGCTAAATCTCAAAATGGCTGTTGATGGTCAATAAAAAATTATGATATTTAGTAAAATGTTATGAATGAAAAAATTTCTTAATTTTGTTAACTTGATTTTGAAACCTACAGAGCTGTTAAATTTGATTGCCTAGAAACAATACAACAGAAGAGTAAAATGTTACATTAAATTGTTGTGCGATTTAAATTTAAATTTATTTTAGCAAAACACATGCATAAGTAAATCTTTTTTTGCTTGAAAATAACAGACTAATATAATTCAACAGCTCTAAATTTAGAAAATATTTTGTGAAATAAATGCATAATCTTTATTATATCTATTCTTAGTTACTCGAATTATCAGTCAAGTATCAAATTTAGAAGTCAACAATGAAATTTGAAAATGAGAGTTAACATAATTGTCACATGCTAATCACATGATAATAGCATACAAATGATCATGCACTTTTTTAAGCGAAGATTATAATTCCAATTTTGTAAGCTAAAATTACATCATATTTGTTTTACACTATAAGAAATGTATTCTTATTGAAATATGAGGATCATTTATTATTCTATAGCAGTTTGATAACAATAAATAATTTAAAGAATATCGCAAGAAAATTAATTGAAATTATAACAATAATGTTAAAAAAATATTTATATATATGAACATAAACTTCATGAAAGTTGCAAATGCTTACTTTTCAAAACATTTAAAATAGTTCATTTTTTACTATTACTTTTTAATATTTTAAAAAATCTATAATTTGTCAAATACTGAAAAATTTCTTAATTTTTTAATTTGCAAAGAATTTAAAATTAATTTGCATCTTGTATGAATCGATCCTTTTGTGTAAATTATTAGATTTAAAATTTAGTGGAATCTTTATGCAGAAAGCAAACATTGTTGAAATTAAAAAAAAATATTCATGAACAAGAGTATATTTTTTAATAATTCTAAACATTTTACCCAATGTAGTAAATCCACGTTTGGAATTTTAAGTTCATAAGGAAATATTTAAATTGTTTAATAATAAATATATATTTCTTGTCAATGACTATCTTTATATACTCTATAAGATTTACTATTACCTGGAGTATAAATATTATAATTATTTATTAAAAAAGTTGTATAAAAATGCTATAATATCAAAATCTCAAAATTAACCGTAATATTTATTTTATAGCCTATCAAATGTACCCAAGCGTCATGTATGGGAGCATTGATGAGCGGTCAGTCAACTATAACAGAATGCAAAACCAAAGAGGAATTAATAGCAGAAGCTGAAAAATTTCAAGAGCAGTACTACGCATCTTTGAAAAAGTAGGCAGAAAATGAAAATATTATTCAAAATCTTAATAATAAATTGTTACATGTAAATATTATATATTTTTTCTTTTAAAATTAATCATGTTAACTAAATTTTTTTAATTACCCCGTACTAATAAACTTTTTCACGTGGAATCCTTGTGATTCCAATATAATTTTTTACAAGCAATTCCCACTCTCATCTTCACTATTTTTAAATCTGCAGTTTATTATTATTCTTACTAAATAGTGTAAGATTTTATTATTATTTTTTTTAAATAATAAATTTTTAACGCTAAATATGGATTAAATAAATTAATCAAATTATCCTAATTTATATAATTATTTTAAGAGAATATTAAACGTGTTATATAAAAATAAAATAATTTCATAGTTGGGAGTTTTTAAAATATTTAAGAACATTTTTACATTTTAATTAACATGTGATTATTTGGTCCATCAAAGGTTTTATTTTTATAGGCAACTATATATATGCATTGTTTACATTACATAGTAATTGAGGATTACACATTTACGAAATGTTTTAATATATTTAAAATAAACAATCTCATATATTCACATGTATTACTTGTTTCATAAATTAATCAACCATTAAAAATGTTTTATATAAAATAAATGAAATAATACAAATTATAAAAAGTCCAAATGCTTGTTATTTTGAATCAATCATTAAAATTAATTCAATTTTAATTGCAGAAAATTAAAATAATTAGTTTGGTATATAATGAAATCATTTCATTGTGAAAGTATTTAAAATAAATTTTAATTAATTAAATAAAAATTAAATGATAATAAAATTCAAAATTTTAATAGTTTTTTTAAATTTATTTATTAAGCGTTTACAAAAAGTATTACTTCAATATTTTTACATAGAAGTTCTATGCAAATTAATAATAGTTTTAAATCAAAATAATTTTCAAATTTAACCATTATAATATTTATTACCTCAGTGTTCAAATCTCAAAAATTATAGAAAAACATTTTCATAACATAATAATTTTAACTAATTTAAATGATTTTAAATAATTAAATTTTAAATATTGTTGACCTAGCTTAAGATATCAGAGGAATATATCATTCGATTAAAGGTTAAAAATTCTATGAAATTATAAACATATTTTAGCTTTCGTAACTAACCATGAGAGTCAGTTGCGAAAAATATTTTAATTTAAGAATATAGAATGAAAAAATTCATTTAAATAACTTTAATGCAAAAAATTCAAAAGATTCGAAATTTTATTGTTAAATGAATTAATTTCCCATGCATCATAGAAATATTGTTGCATGTGATATCAACCTAAAATATTTATGATTCCCAAAACTATTCGTATTGTTCGCTTCATTTGAATTAGTAGAAAATTCAAAAAAAGCTTTCTTTTTTTCTTTTTTTTTCCTTTTTTTTTTGAAACAGGATGCAAGTTTATGAAAAATATAACTAAGTATACTTTTTTTCTGCTTCATTGAAGGAAGGCCACTACTGAGGATTTCCTCCTACGTATGCAAACCATAAAAGAACAAATTTCAAAGACAGGAACTTATGATTTAACTTATGAAGAACTTTCTTTTGGTTCGAAGTTGGCTTGGAGAAATGCTTCTCGTTGTATTGGGCGAATACAATGGAACCGATTGGAAGTGTTCGACTGTCGCAATATTTCAACCACTGAAGAAATGTACCATGCAATGTGTGCTCATTTGGAATACGCTACAAATAAAGGAAATCTTAGGTAATTATTACGTAGCTTATGCTAACTACTTAATGAATAGTTATAAAAGACTCCCCACGCACATACACATTACTAAAAGCAATTACAATGCAGTTAAAGGGTTTGAATCTGTTAAAAGAATTTTAATGAATTTTTAAATGCATTTATAAATTTGAAGCTTAATTTTATGTTTAAACTAAGCACTTTTATACCAAAACGTTTTGCCCAAATGTCGATGCATTATTAAAATTTTTAGAAATAAGCAATTCAAATATACATTACATTATTTTAATTTGTTTAAAAATCAAAACAATGTAAACATTTAAGTTTGAATGAATTTAAAAAGACTTAAAAACAGAAATTTTTTAATAATTATATTTGTCTTAGTTAAAATAATCAATTATGATTAAAATAATATGTGTATTAATTACAACTAAAATAAGAAGTAATTTAATATTAGTAATGCATATTTAAATAATAATTAGAATCACACAAATAATTAGAATAATAATTAATAATTATATCATCTCATATCTGAAGACTGCTTAACTAGCTTCATTTTGATATATTTATTTTATATTTAAAAGGACATTAAACAAAAAACTCCCCAGTGTCGATGACTTGTGTATTTCTTGTATTCAAGGAAATATATCTTTAAGTCCTCAATTAAATGTATTTAATTTCATTTTTTCGTCTTAATCCTGAAAATCGTGTTCTCCATTTAGAAAGAGTGTTATAATAATTTAAAAACAATTTTTAGGTGTAAATAGTAATTGAACAGCAAGTTGAGACTAACCCTTAGTTTCATAGCAGGTATTATTAAACAACTAAAAAAGGTCTTTTAATTATGTGAGTATTACAAATAATTAACAATAAAAGTGAAAATGTCCTTAAATTAAAATATGGGATAATTAACTGTTCTTAAATGGACATTTTTTCCAGTTTCAGAATAGTTATTTAAGTAACTAGTATAATTTTGGATACCTGTTAGAAAAGAAATCATTTTTTTCTTTCAGTTTAAAAAAAAAGATTTCTGTTGTATTAAATCATTATGCATACTTTTTCTGAAAGGCTAATTCGATATTTCAGGTCCGCCATTACTTTGTTCCCTGCCAGAGTGGAAGGGAGAGAGGATTTCCGTGTTTGGAATCCTCAACTTATTAATTTTGCTGGCTACCTTCAACCAGACGGAAGCATCATTGGGGATCCAGGAAGACTGAATTTCACAAGGGTACGTGTAACACAATTCTTTTCTCAGAAATGAATTATCGAACTTTAATGAAAACAGAAATAAAGATTAGGTATTGTTCTCTCAAATGAACGATCTTTCTCTTCTCTTTCTAGATTTGTCAGAGGTTGGGCTGGAAAGGAAAAGGCGGGAAGTTTGACATATTGCCCTGGGTTTTCTCAGCACCCGGTGAAGGAGTCAAATGGTATGATGTTCCTGAGGAACTTATTTTGATGGTAAAGCTGGAACATCCAAAGTACGACTGGTTTGCAGAGCTGGGGATAAGTTGGTACGCTGTACCAGCAGTAGCAGACATGATGCTGGATATTGGTGGCCTCAATTTCACAGCAGCACCATTTAATGGGTGGTACATGGCGACTGAAATCGGTGCTCGTAACTTGTGTGATGTGCAGAGATACAATATTGCTCAGGTAATTTTATTTTATTCTATTGGCATTTTATAGAGAATTGAAAAGTTAAAAAAAATATTCAAATTATAATTCTATAGCGCAATAGAATAAAGAATGTTTCGTTCTTAAATAAATTCAAACTTTTTTTGCAAAAATTAAAAAAAATGTTTTTAAGCCCAAATATATATGAAAATGTAATAAAACTCTTATTTTAGGATGTGATTTATACTAGCTAATATAAGCCAATAAGTCAAGTAATGTTTCAGGTAAAAAAGAAAGTTCATTGAACGCATATCTCATTTCTTATTTTTATTTCACTTTTCAGCAAGTAGCAGAAAAACTTGGATTGGACACAATGACCCCAACTTCATTATGGAAAGACACGGCTCTTGTCGAGACTACACTAGCAGTACTTTATTCTTTCCAAGTATGTTAAAAACAAATTTACTTACCATGATAAGAGTTTTCATTAAATTTGCAAAAATGAATCCTTTATAAATACATGCAATTTTGATTAAGCATTATAAACTAATTTACATTTTTATCCATCGTTAAATTTCATTTGTAAACAATACTTATAATAACATCAAAACATTTTAGCTACTTGAATATTTAATTTCATGTTCAAAATTAATTCGTTTTAAAATTTAGGGAAATTTTTTTCCCTTGGTAGCAGAAACGAAAACAATGATTTTTCTATTATCTTGGGTGCGGTCTTAATCTTTTGTTGTACAGTAGTCATACTTTTTAAAGATATGAGCTTGTGGTGAAAACCAGTTCAAAATATCAATTGTGATTTGTTGTTCCATTGTTATATCGAGTGTAAACCATCTTCTTACATCTTGAATTACAAATGACTAACAAAAGGGTTACATTTTTTGACTGATAAGATAACAACAAGTCTTATCATGGCTTCTGAATATAATCTAAGTCAGATAATTTTAAGAGACCTTGTAACAATTTCAAATAAATCAAAATCATTATTGTTCAATATGTTTTAAAAAGTATATCTGTTAAAGATAAGATTCGTTTTAGATAATTTTTTTAAAAATAATTGTTCTCCTTATAGATAAGAAGGAACTGGACTGATATAATATTATTTTAGTACTTATCAAAAAATATTGCAAAAAAAAAAAAAAATTGCGTTTCAGTTTCCATGGATAATACATATCAGTAGTGGAAAATAATGAATTACTCAAAATAAGTATCTTCTTATCGTTCGTTGTTAATGAAAAACAGTGAGATTCAAAGGTCGCTTTTGTGATGATAAACACAATGTCGCCTTATTCTTTTAAAATGACATCTATGATACTAAAATAGCCTCCATATTTTAAAGATTAAGATTTTGATATTCTTGTTTTACAGAAAAATAAGGTAACCATTGTTGATCATCATACAGCAGCTGAAACTTTCATGAAGCATATGGAAACCGAGCAAAAGCTGCGTGGGGGTTGTCCAGCTGATTGGGTTTGGATCGTACCACCTATTAGTGGGTGCGCCACACCTGTATTTCACCAGGAAATGATCACATATAATTTAAAACCAAGCTTTGAATATCAAGAGAAGGCTTGGCTTACACACAAATGGCCAAGAAATAAAGATATTCATCTGAAATATAAGTTCAGAAGTGTTGCTAGGTACATTTTTTATTTAACTAAAATCCTTAATCAATTATTAACAATTATTCATGTTTGGTAACAATACTGTCAGCAGGAAATGAAACTAAGCTGCACAGTTAATATTTCACAAATTAAGTGTAAAATATTTCACCAAGAAATTTGACAAGAAGTACCTTATAACAAAAATTTTCAACAAATTTTTTCTGAATAATTTATTTTAAAAAGCAATCAAAAGTAATATATTAAAGAATGTAAGCATCTCATAATAACGTATATATTCTAAATCAAAAACAATTATCTGAGAATAAAATTTATTAAATTGTAATTTAGTAATTTAGTGTGTTAAATAAGTTCAAAACATTCATATATATGTATATATAAATTGAAACTCTTCTTTTAAATCTCTTCTTTTAATAAAGAGATAAAGAGGTCCTTAAAATCAAATTCCTTCGAGTTTTAATTAGCAAGTACATTAAAAATGATAAGCAACATTTTGCTATTTAGTTTTGTGAATTAATTCAGCTCAGTACGGTTATTAAAGTTTAGATTTCCCAAGAATATTTTGGAGTCTGAAAATATTCTAGATCTCTTAAATACGATTATTATGCATAATTTTTTTTTCAATTTGAAAAAAAAGATATACATATTTTATCCAAAAAAAAATTAAACTTATTCAAGAGTGCTATCTAAAACAAATAATAATTTTTATATAAATCAATAAAATACCAATATTCTTAACTTGATAACAAATGTTGTTCCCTAGATGATTTTTAACTAATCTAATGCATTCATCTTTAATAATTACTGATACTTACTTTAAAAATAATGATATTTTTGTTATGACTTTTATAAATTAAATAATGTGAAATTGTAATTAGGCGTCATTTGAGCACACCAGCTTGTTCAAATGAGCAGCACATCAATGATATTTGTCAACTTCTATGTACTGTTGGATCTTAGACATGGCTTACACAATTTCTAAGCAACGATTATATTAATAAAACAATCATAATATAATACAAAGTAAAAATTCCGAAAGTACAGTAGAGGAAAGAAAGATAATGAGTAGAATATACAGTAACATTTTGCTTTTATAATACAGAAAAGCTTTTTTACAGTTTAATAATGCAAAAACAAATGCAATAAACATAACTCCATTCAGAAATTATAAACTAAATCTTTTCAATTATAGGGTCATCCAATTATGCGTTGCAATGATGTCCAAAGTCAGCCATCACAGAATAATGGCATCTATTCTGTATGCAACAGAAACTGGAAAATCTGAAACTTTTGCAAGGAAACTTTCGACTGTTCTAAATGCATCTTTTAACACAAGAGTATGTACCTTGCATTCAGCATATTTGAATTTGTTCGTGTATTTTTCTAAATAAATGCATAACGAATTATATTAATCGTTGTCAAAAGTTTAACAATTCCGTACTTGATCTAGCTAAAAGAACATTTTTTATATTGTTAGGTATGCTGTATGGAAGATTATGACCCCAGCGATATCGAATGCGAGAGGTTCGTTGCTTTTGTCACGAGTACATTCGGCAGTGGAGAACCTCCGGATAACGGCAAAGTGAGTAAAAAATTTCTATCTTAAAAATGTAACTAAACATCATTTTTTTTATGTTCATCTCATTTACTTGTACAATTAAATATCAATCGTATTAAAACTAAAATTTGATTAATTGTGAATTTACCATTATTATTAAATATATGAATTATGTTTTAATCTTTTTACATTAAATGTAATATATTACACAAATAATAAACTTAATAATTTTTGAGATTTTCGATAATGAAATGGTAAGAATATGTTTAGAAAAATTTTAATTCAAAAGCCAAATCAAAGCAATTTTGTTCAAACGGTCCAAGAGTAAATATATTTTACAATAAAAATTTCTAAAAAATGCTAATAGAAAAAAGATTGCAATAGAACAGTTTTTGAAGCTGAGGTTTTTTGTTCTATTAAGGTTTCAATGTAATAGATTTTTTGATTATTATTTATTAGTAAAACTTTATAATTTGTAACTTTATATGCACACTGTTTCCTTTTTTTTACACAAATTAGATTCGATTGTAATAATATTTTATTGTAATAAATTAAATCTAGGAGTTTATTATTGTAATTTCAGATAAAATATTTTTAATACTATATTTTAGCTACTTTAAAAAATAAAAATGTTACTAATTATACAGATATAAATGTGTGAATAAACTATGCTGAAAAATTATATAAATTTTTTATTGTATAACAAACATATTAATAAGGCATGAATTCAAAAATTTTAGGCCTTCTGGAAATCAATGAAGAAGTTAAAAGAAAAAGGCACTCACTTATTCAATCTGAAGTAAGTAATTGTTTTCCAAAAAAGAAGTAACGTTCATTTACAAAATTACAGTAAATTCATAAAATATGTATAATTTCATAATTTTTAATAAAAGTTTGATTTTGATATCATAAAAACCTAATTTGGTAATATACTATAAAATTAACTTGTCGCATAATAGTTTTGTGAACTAAACAAACATAAAATAATTTTCTTGTGAAATATTCAATCGAGTTTTATTATTTAATCTACTACTGCGTATTCCATATTTTTAAAATATTACATTAAACTGAAATCTTCTGCAAACTTCACCATATATGAACTATTTAATAATGATTTCTTTGTTGTTGTTTCCAAAGAATACGAATTTTGAATTCATCGTCACTAGATAAAAGTTTTATATTTTGCCTTTAAAATTGATTATGAATGTGAATGTCTACAGTTACTTAAAATCTTTGACTTTGAGAATGCAATGAATATTTATTGATTCGTCAGTTTATTATACACATATTTTAAAAATAAATATCATTTTAGGTTTACAGTATTCGCCCTTGGATCTAGTCAATATCCAAATTTCTGTCAGTTTGGTAAGAATCTTGATACTCTTTTTACTCAAATGGGAGCTAAAAGAATCATGCCAGTTGAAATGGGAGATGAACTTGGAGGCCAAGAACATGTTTTCAATAACTGGTTGCCTAAAGCATTCAAAGTAAGAAAGCAAATTTATAAATTATAAAAGCAATTTATTTTATCAGGTATTTTGGTATCAGAAACGTCAGTCTCGAAATCAGTGAATAATTGGGTTAATTAATTATAATTAACGAATAGAGTTGGGCTTCTTAAGCCAAGTTTACATGCAAATTAGGAATGTTTGAGAAACCAGTCTCATAAGCATATCTAAAAGCTTCTCAAGATATATCTGATTTCGAATATGTGTTTTGTAATGTAAAAAAATATATTAAAATTAGCATCTGAATTTTCATAATAATTGTATCGCCAAAGCCTACGCAAATTGATTTACAAACGTATTACTGTTTCAAAATAGAAGGAGGAAACTTATTTAAACAGTAATTTTTTTTAATAATTCTGATTTTGTTTCAATACTAATTAAAATCATAGATATTTTGTCTAATAAGCTTAGTAAATTTCAAAATAATATTACTTACATTTTTAAATAAATTACATTTAACTTAAATGTTTTAAATTGTATGTATACAATGCTCACAAAATTTTGTTTTTCAGTCATCTTGTATTGATTTCGATATTCCCATAAATGATGACTTCGTCATCCCAGGATTAAATTGCAGTGTATGGAAGAGTGGGCATTTCCGTTTCTCCATAACAAGAAACCCAGAAGGAGATACATTGGAAGGTAAATAAAATTACGATAATCTTTTTTCTTTCACTTAAGAATTCATTGAAAGAAAACTGATACATGTGTGTTTTCAGAATATACATATTTAATACTTAACGATAACGTTCTTTATTATCTATGAAAATTATCAGTAAGCCTAATTGTCATTAATTTTTATTAATTAATGGCAATTAGGCTTACTGATATTTAATTTTCTTTAAAGTTGCAAATAGTATTAGTTATTACAAATACGTAGCAAAAATGTGATTACAATAAAACGTACATTTAAACAAAAATTTATTTTTGCAGATTAATTACCAAAGTGAAATTTTCAGGAAAAATTTTCAAAAATCATTTATAATTGCAATTGTTTTGTTTCTACAATTTTTAAAATACACAAATAAATTTGCTAAGAATTAGATTAATGTAAATTAGAGATTAATGTAATTAATGTAAATTAGAAATACTTAGCAAAGTTACTTGAATATTATGGAAATATTATCATCAAAAATTTTGAAAAATATGTTCTACATTATACAATACAATTATAATTTATGATTAGGTACATATTATTTAAGATTTATTATACATATTATTTATAGATACTTATTTTTATTAGAATTATTTTTTTGTTTTATAAAAGCAATAATTTCTAGTTATTTAGTTATAGAAAATGTATAAAGGAATTCCTGTAACAGTTAAATTTTGATATACATAATAAAATTTCTTGCAATAAAAAATTATTTTAATATTTTAGTAAATGTAATAAATTTTCAGTGCCCGTGATCTATTAAAATTTTACTTGAAAAATATAGCCGTAGTTTAAAATCTTAAATAACCTTTCAATTTAATCAGACAAATTAATGGATTAAATTTGTCTAGATTATAATATATTTAAGAAATTTATTAAGATATATATTTATCTTCTTATTCATTTGAAAATGTAGAGAAAAAAATATTTTAATAATTATAGCCAAATTACTACAAAAATAAAAATGTTTCTATAATTAATATTTCTTTCAATATTTACAGAGCTTTCAAAACTTCACCACAAAAAATTATTTGGTGCAAAAATGTTGACCAAGATGAACTTGCAAGCAAAATCATCAAAGTAAGTTATCTTTTAGAATTAAGACACATCTGCTTAGAAATATAAAAATTTCGTGTGTTTGAAACTTAGTTTTCAGCAATATACACATACGTACATATATGATAACTGTATACAATAAAAATTCTTTTCTTCAGACGAAAGACTCTGTTTATCCGACTTGATGTGTCCGACCCATCTGTGCTATCATATGAACCTGGTGATCACATTGCAATCTTCCCAACGAATCCTCCTGCTTTGGTTGAAGCCATTCTAAAACATGTTGATCTACCTGAACATGATAAAAACAAAGTTATCCAGACAGAATATTGTCAAGGTAAATATATCGATAGTTGATTAGTTGTCAGCCTCGATAAAATGTTTATTTAGTATAAAATTAAATCAGAGAGCCCTAGTCTCAGGACCTTTTTAAGTCACTATTGGATTTTATGACGTATATCTTTGAATTTATTTTAATAATCTCCTTAATCATTGTTATCTTCTTTAAATACCTTTAAAATAAAAGAAAATATTTTATATATATAATAGAATATCTTGTATTATTTATATTTGTTATTTTCCTTCTCATAGGTGAGGTTTGGAAAAAGTTTGAACGACTCCCAGAGGTTAGTCTGAGGACTCTTTTAAGTCACTATTTGGACATTACGACACCACCTACAAGTAGCTTTTTGTTCCTCTTGTCTCGAATGGCTACTCACAAATGGGATCAATTTAGATTGAAAAGATTATCAGAGGTACGTATTCTAAATATTAAACTACTTTAGGTTCCTTATTAATAAATATCACAGTCAAACAATAAATAAATGTTAATCTTTTCAAACATTTTATTTAAAACGGAAATCTCTTCTAATGAATAGAATCTCATCACTAAGAATCTATTCTGTATTTGAACAGCAATGAATCTTTTATTCAATTTTTAGTTATTCATTTCATTATTGGTAAAATCTCTATTCATTTTGTTGCTGAAATAGTGAATTGCCTTGACATGTTTTGATGAAAAAGTCTGTATTGGATAAATTTTCTTTTCATATTATGTGAAAAAAAGAGTTTCATATAATGAAAGAAAGATGAATAAATTTGAAGGAGAGAAATTGAGTTTTTCTAAATATATATGCAATTTAAGTCTTTTTATTAAGATAAACTGCTTTAAATTTTAGGTGACTGATGACTATGAAGATTGGAAAAACTTCAGATATCCCAACTTGGCTGAGGCCCTTGAGATGTTCCCTTCTGTTGAGCTCGATCCTACTTTGTTGATTTCAGAACTGCCGCTCTTACAACCACGTTACTACAGTATCAGTTCATCTAGACTCAGCTCACCCAATGAAGTTCATATCACATGTACATTAGTTTCATTCAGGACTCAAGGTAATGAAATTTCATTTTATATAGGCATCACTTAAAAAAAATTACTTATCCTAAAGATAAATCCAACATAAACTTATCTCTTTATAAAATTTCCTAAAAATCCATGCGCTTTAAAATAAGTTTAATAAAAATTTGGCATATACATTGAAATATTAGAACTGCTTACAGATAATTTGGTTATTTTAAATTGTTAAAATTATTTTATGAGAAGTTATTTGAATGCATATCAATCATAATCTAAAGTTAAAAAAAATCAAAATGAGGTATTTTAGTAGATACTTTACGAAAAAGAAAATATTAAAATTTTAAATGCTCTTGAGAATTAAACCAAAGAAATTAGTATAATATGTAATTAGTAAGTGTGTATTGATTAATTTTTATTTCATTCTACAATAGACAGAAATCATTTACGAACCTCTGATTTATAAGCACTCAGGCTTTTACTGACTAGTGGCTATTGTCTATCCTGGCACCATGAATACAATGATAATTTTAACTCCCGTTAGCAAACCAAAATTTTGAAAAATCTGCTTTTTGGGTTTCTAAAAAATAGTATTCCTTTCCGCCTTTTTAATTTCTTTATTTTTTTTATCATCTGATATTTTTCAATTTTTTATTTGGTTTCCTTTTTGTATAATGCCTGAGAACTTAATTCATTGTTAAAAAACGAAATTACATGTGAAGGCAGTCCAGACATAGCAAACAATTTATGGGAAAGCACTGTGGTGCCGGATTCGATTCCTTTTCTCCCCGTTCGTAAAAACAAAAAAAGAGGAAAATTTTTAAAATTTTTAAGTAAAAAAGAAAATTTGAAGTAAGAGGTTGAAGTAAAAAAACCTATTGAATAAAATCCAATAAATTTGGAATTCTTAATAATAGTCTCTCAAACATTTTAATAAATGAGAAAAATATCCTTGAAAAAGAATACTTCTAGCAAAAATGGTTCCTGTCATAAATATTGAAGATTTCAAAGCTCAAATGGGGGAAAAATTTAGAACCAAACATGGTTTGAGCTTCAGAAAATTGTGTAGTACAAGTGGAATCAATAAAATGAAAGCATTTTTAAATGTGAATTTAATTTTGCATGTGTTTCTTATAGTGCATTCTAAATTATTCCTTATAATAATATATAATTTATAAATAGGTAAAAAAAATCAGATTTTAATAATGGAATACATTATTTTTCTATTTTAAAACTGCTTTACCGGTCCCTAAAAGTTCGTAAAACCAAGAGTTCATTGTTAAAAGACATAGTATTTAAACTAAGCTATTATATTTTTCATTTTATAGTCTTCTTCTACATTTACTCCATGTTTTCAAAACTTTTCGCAAAATATTTGAATCTATGATTCTTTACAAATGATTTAAAATTGACTAATTTGTTTACTTTAAACACATTTTTATTAGAATCACGTTTTAAAAAAGCTACATTGTAAACCTTAATCACAAAGAAAAATATAAGTTTCCTGTAGTCCAAAACTTCAAATTAAAAATTTGCATCTAGTTTTAATATTGTTATAACCTAATTGATATCAGCTTTTCATTTTGTTACATTATAGTGATTAAATTTACTTTTGTTTTATTATTGTAATAATGATATATTGTCTATACATGCATTTTATTAAAATTGAGGTCAAAGTACATCATGATTTAAAGTAAAATTCTAGTGAAAGGAATCAAATGAAGCATCAATGTTTATTTCAACATAGCTAAAAGAACATGGAAACTATGGCTATTAGTAATGATTTTATTTTAGATACTATAAGTCATATTATTTTAATACCCTATTGAGAATCTAAATTTTTTTAATGCAAATATTTAATATATTAACAATTTATATGTAAGCATGCAAAAGCTATATAAGTTGTACTTTATATTCTAGAGGGAAAAGGTCCTGTTCACCATGGTGTGTGCACATCTTACTTAAACAGCATTCCAAGTGGAGAAATACCCTGCTATATAAGACAGTAAGTCTCTTTTTAAAGTATCAAAGACCACTTTAAATTTTTAATAGCAATAAAATGTATCGTTTTAATATTGTTATAAAAATAAAATTAATTTAATTATACGATATACAATAATAGTTGTTTTTAAAATATTGCAAATCATTTATGGTAATGTATCTACAAAAATAGTTTTTTTGTAAATATAACTAAATAAAAAAGAACAAAAATTATTGCTAAATGAAGCATTTCTTTCTTATCACTTTACAAAATAAAAATTATATGGTAAAAGAAAAATGGCAAAAGGATATTTTTCATGGTTATGATTTCTAAGAAAATATTTTTTCCTGACTTTTCAGTGCTCCCAGGTTCAGATTGCCAGAAGATCAAAGTGAATCTATCATTATGGTCGGTGCAGGAAGTGGCATTGCACCCTTCCGCAGTTTCTGGTGTGAAAGAGACGCTGTTATTAAGAAACAAGCAGAGAATGGTGGTCCATCAAGAAGTTTCGGTGACATGTTCCTATTCTTCGGTTGTCGTCAATCTAAGGTCGATAATCTCTATGCTGAGGAGTTATCTTCTTTGCAAAGAAAAGGCGTTATCACTAGAGTATTCAATGCATATTCAAGAGAACCAGGTCAAGAAAAAGTAAGTTCTTATTAGATGATTATAAGTTTATTACTTTTAGAACTTCTATTTTTCATTAAACTTATAAAATTTAATTGTGAACAAAGAAATGTATGTGAATAATATTGTATCCTTCATTATACAATCTTTATTCACTAGCAATACGTGCAACACAGACTTGAAGTTGAATCCAGTGTGGTACTGAATGTACTTGAGAACGGAGGACATATCTACGTGTGTGGTGATGCCATTATGGCGGAAGACGTTAGAAATACAGTGAACAAAATATTGATGAACAGCAAGAAGATCAGGAATATTGATGACTTACTGGTATGTGAATTATTTATAAATCAAAGTTAGAGGATTTATAAGAGTAAAATAAATATCTGCTTAAAAAAATATATAAAGCATCTTAGGTTGGCTCAAATTCTAAAAGATAAATAGCCACTTAAATAAATACTAATGGAATATAGAAAAAGTTGAAAGAGATTTTAAGTATAATTATCTTGGTATCTAGCTGAAGATTTCATATCTTATTTTTCCACTTTAAATATTATTTACGTTAATCTGCTAGAAAAAATCGGTAAACAGAAGCCATTTCATAATTTGTTATCACATCACGTTGTTTTAAATTATGGTGCAGCTTTTAATTTGTACCAATATTTAAAGTAGATATAAGATATAATTAAAAATATATTTATATTTTTTTTAAGATTTTAAATTATGAGTTTTGACTTTACTTGTACAGATAAAATACATTGTATTTTTTATAATAAATTTTATTGTATTTTACAGGAATCTGGAAAATACCATGAAGATGTGTTCGGTGTTCTACATAAGAAATAAGAAAAATGTTATTTAAATATTGTAAAAGACTTTCTGTGATCTGTGATTAGATATCCTTTCCAAATACAAACTTGTATGGACGCTTTTATCTTTGATATTGAGAACCATAATTTTTTATCACTTCTTATTAATCAAAATTTTAATATAATTAATTAACAATAATTTATAATTTCTTGTATCTTATTAATTTTAAGATAATAATTTTATGTATCATAAAGCTTTTCATATTGCTAGTTTTAAATAACATGTTATTTATCATTAGAATTAAATAATAATAACATGGATTAAGGATTTTTGAATTTTCATTTTTTTTAAACTTTCGATTTCATTTTTAGATTTTTGAAATTAACTTTAGATTTTTTGTATTGGAATTAAATGAAAATTTTTGATTTTGTCTTAATCCTACATATAATTTTTATAATTTTCATCGGTGCTGATTGCATATCGAATTTTTTATGTAAATATACTATTCGAATGCATAATAATTTTGGTTTTTTAATCGGAAATTAATGAAATGTTTTGTTATATTGTTATAAATGTATATAAAACTTTTGTTATTGTTGTTTGTTTTATAACTGTATTTGTTACATTACTGTGATATATATATATAAAAACTTGTATAAAGTTGTTAACATGCTTTTATCCTAAAATAAAATGTAAAAAATAAATGGAGTATTCTTTAATTTTTTATACATTTACACATCACGAAATCATTTTTTAACTAAATGTGATTTTTATCGACTTTTTCGGTTAGCGTGGTTTCATTTTATCAATTAAACTATATAATACCTATCGATATAAATTTAACTTATTTATCTTCATAAAATACTTCTATCTTAATTTATATCTGTACTTTGATGTTTTTCATTTCTTTTCAACAAAGAATGTATTAACATTCTCATGTTTTAAATACATATAAATTTAAATTTTTTTACATATAAAAATTTACATAAAAATTATAAATTTACTATCGAAATAAGAAGGCCAACCATAAAATTTCTAATTTAGTTTCTTGTTGTTAAAATTACTATTTTGCTGAGTTAAAATATACCAAGAAATATTGTGCTTGTATAAATAGATTCAAATTTATGGTGCGCTATTTTATTTTTAATATTTTCTTATAACCTATTGTAACAATATTTTTTGCCAAAAAAAGTGTTATTATTCATTTAATTTGAATGTTATTTTTATTTTACTTCAGAAGATTTTGTAGAATAGTCATTCTCTGTTGATTTCCTTTCAGTTTAAGATCTGAAAATTTAGTTCCGAATTTCATTTACTATATAGATTAAATTCTAGATTAGATTAGATTTTAGACTTCTTCATTTCAGTCAGTGAGTGATCAAAATGCTACTGAATTCGTTAACATTAAGGTTTATTAGGCCAACCAATGGCTGAATGGTTAGCGTTCCTGTCTCCTGGGCTGTTGGTCTCGGGTTCGAATTCAGGTTTGGGCATGGACATTTGGATATTCTGAGATGATGGATGAATGTGGCCTGCCCTATAAACGGGTTTGTGGTCGTATGACGTGGGCAATGCAGCTCGTACCTACGCGACTTGGTTCACAGGTGCCCACCGGTTAATGCTAAAATGAGATGTAGTTTCCGGCCTTGGTGTTGGCGAAGGGTCTCTTCACCCAGTGCCCGGCCATTAATAAAATAAAAAAAGATTTATAGGAATGAACATTTAAATCACAACTATAAGTGATGAGATTTCAAATTTAATTTATTTTAAAATTAATTTATTTATTTAAGTGAAAGAAATTTAAAATTAATATATGCTGACTTCATTATTTTTTTCGACTCTAAATATCAGTAATATTTTTTGCAAACTTTAAATTTTAGTAATATGAAATTTTAATTTTATTAGATTAAAAATCATATTTCATGAACCTACAAATTGTATAGAGTATTTAGAATAACATTTTTAATAAAACTTTCACTTCTCTTTTTTCTCAGTATATCAGAAAAATTCAGATTCATAATTATCAGACTGTATACTTTATATATATTTTCAAAATATTGTTTCACTTACATGAACATATTTTAAATATATAAATAAGAAATTGTGTAAGAAAATTCATAAGGAAAATATTGTGTGACCTAAACTTTAAAATATTAGAGATTAAAACACATCGAATTCATTGCCTTATATTTAAATCTCCTTAACTTAATCAAAACTATGTTTAAAATTCTGTTGTAATCGTTTAAGTTTTTCATGTAATAGAAGTTTATCAAAACACGATATTTTTTGTTTTCATTATTTGAAAGCCCACCTTTTTATAATCAGCAGCACATTTCTTATCTAATAACTTAAGCGTTACATTTATTAAAAATATTTCAAGTAATTTTGTCATTCAGCATGAATTGCATTACTTAAACTTAATATAATAATTATTTAACACATAAATATAATAAACTTCAGTGATTTTCTTAAGGTTTTATTCATATATTAGAAATACAAAAATATTAAATCACAGGTAACATCTTGGAAAAAAATCAAGTATTTTTTAAAAATTCATTCATTTTTACTGTCATAAATCATCATTATTAACAATTACTTGTTAATATAAATATTCATAATTATAAATCATTATTAAAATGTATTATCCTAAGTTATTGAAAACAACAACGCAAGAATGTTTTTCATAAAATGAAGTCTTTAACAAAATAATATTCATATATATATATATATTTTTTTTTTATTTTTTTTTATAGAAAGATAAAGATGGTTATAAACCAAGCGACCACATAAAATAGAAATGAGCCATTATAATGGAAAAAATTGAATCATATCTAAAAATGCAACTTTGAAAAATATTTTTAACCATATAAAAGGATATAAAATATTCGTTTAACGAAGTATATTTTCATTGTATCTTAAATCAAGTATTGATTTACTTAGAAAGTAACTATTAAAGAACGTTAATTTATCTCCAAAATTTCTAAATATCATCAATGGACATGGGTTTGTATTTGAAATGCTTATATTTCTATTTCGATATTTAAAGGCTCATGGCCGTGAATCAACTGAGGTAATTCTATGGAGTTAAACACTTGAAAATCAGCTGTTATTATTAATGTACAAATTATAGTAGAAGACGAGTGATTAATATTCCTGATTCCCCTGCCGTTGGTTTCGGGTTCGGACATGATATTCCTGTTTCTTTGTTCTTTTTCATTTTCTCAGATTATGATACCCCAAATGAAAATTCTATAAATTATAACAAATCATACAGATTACATGTATGATATATAAAATTCACGGACTTTATCATTAGCACCCAATTAATGAAGTTTCCTATAAAAATAATGTACAATAATCCATAAAAATTAATTTCTAAAAAATATCATCACCTTGCTGAAAAATACTCATGAATACTCTGCGAGGGCCTCATTACGTATCAGGGCTTAATCATGTGATTTCTGAATTGTCAATACATATGCGGAGTGGGACGGAGCTGTTTGAACAGTTGAGTATGCCCGGACCCGACTGGGAGTTCTCTTGGATTTTTAGTGATTGGTTTTCCTTTATGCAGCTAACATTCATAGTCTTACACTACACACCTTCGCGAGTATGCTAACCCCCTGCGGTGTCGAAGATAATTGTCATCGGAACAACGGTAACACTGTTTCCCGTGTTTAATACAATGAGGCCATGCTGAATGATACGTTGCAGAAAATCTGATTTCTATAGGTATCCAAATATTTTTGGTAGATCGAGTATGACGAGGGTTGTATTCACGAGGGTAGAATGATTGTACATTTAACTATACAGACACACCATGCCACAAAATTATTACTTTAAAAGTTTATGTGTAACTTAAGAAAAGAATTCCAGCGGCTCAGTAGCTTCACGCTTCTCCCCGTAAGATTTTCAAAATGAAGCATCACTTGCCATGGTGATTTGTTGAAACTCCATACGTTGGGAACGTGTCATTATTAATCTGTGACATCCAAAGTCTTTCCGCTGGTGTGGCATGGATGTGGAAAGGGGAGAACAAGCTTTGGCGTGATATCGTCACATGACCACGATTCAAACTTATAAGCCTCTTAATGGTAGAAGGCTATTCCAAAAACCCGTTAACATTAAGGTACAATCCAGGACTCACCAGTTCATGTCTTTTAAGAAGCAACTTAAAATTTATTATTAACTACTTATCACCAATTACTAGTAAACACAGGAATAATGATGCGTAATATTCTTAATATTTTTTTTTCTCGTTAGGAAATTCAATATGTCACTTATTTCAATGTTAATCAAGACAAAAATTACTACAATTTTTTTTTGACTTTTCCTTTAGTAAATATAATTTACCTATAAAATAGAATTATATCTTTAATTGAAGATAATATATTGTTCTATATGTTAGCAGCATTTAAATTTTACAATATTCAATGTTTAAAGATAAAAGTCACTATTTGATTTCAAAATTCATTACTGAATATCTACTAAAATATGTAATGAAAAATTTATTCATATCATTTTTAGCATTTTTTAGTTAAAATTTTCATATTTTATTTTTAAAAAAACCCACTTATTTAACTGTTATTTTAAGTTTATTATCACAAAACGAGGAATGGTTATAGTTCCAACAGTTAACAAATCTTACGTCAAAACGTTTTGCCATTCTTGTTTAATTGTTCAGCATGAATTAAAATTACGACATAGTACAATTATAAAATAATTTCAGCGTTAAAACTTTTTTAATAACAAAAAAAAATTATAGGAGATATTATAACATGTAATTATTTACTGCCATAAAATATTCTGTATGAATTTTTAATGTTTTTTTACATCTATTTAAAATGAACGTATATAGTGCTGCCATCTATCACGCAGCATAAGAAAAAATAAAAGCCAACCATATAATAATGTAGTTTAAAATATCCATAAAAATCTATTAAGATTTAATAATAATATTTTTATAGTAAGTAAATCCGTTTTATTATTTAATATTATATACTTTTATTATTTTTTATATTATATGTTCATTATTTTCCTTTCCTTCAAATTGAAGATTAGAAAAAATGCATGAATAATGTAATTGAAAATATATTTTTAAATATTTCCTAATATATATAATTTTAACTAAAAATATATTTCATCACATTAGCCAACATTTATGAAAAAAAATTTCATTTGATTAAGCATTTTAATTTATTCTAGTTTTTGTATTAATTACATTTTATACGTCCAGATTATAAAATATTCAAAATCTTGAAATCTAGGAAAACCCTGAAAAGCATTGATAACCAAAAAGATAGGGAAAATAAATGCCATAAATTGAAATCTGTCATTATTTAAATTTTTCATCATTAACATCCAATTAACAAAGATTTAAAGAATGAGTTTTAGAGTCTCGAGACTAGTTAAGATACATTTCTGAATATTGTCTTTTATTTTTTAACCAATCAGAAAACACAATTTCGTTAATGTCAAATCCATATTAAATATTCATGCCTTAAATTATATTTTCTAAGTTGTATATGTTATTTGGTAAGAAATCTTTAAGATTGGTTAATCTTAAATCACCAATAATTTTTTATCAAAATAACAGGAGTTCACATACATATTTATAAATCATCTCTCAGAAAATCAAACTCATTTTTAAAACCTCATCCAATTATTAATATAGTCAATAGATAATACTGAAATTATCAATATACAATTTAATTCTCCTCCATTACTATTCATTTCCTTCAATATAGTTTATATTAGTATCTTCCTCGGATATGATGGACTAGATTGGGCTATATTCACGTCATTTATTCTATAAGATAATCGAAATATAAGTCGTTTGTGTATCACTTAAATATACTGAATTCAAATGGATTCTATTCATCTCTAGATGACGTTTATATACTCAGTGCTTGTTATATGACAATTATATATTTTTGTATATTCGCATTTGAATATTGTAAAGGTGATTATTCGATTTTATCAATCAACTTAACATTTTTTGTTATTTATATAGAGACGCATTCAATAATAAAGGAATAATTAAATATTTATAATTTTTCAACATTTTTATAATAAAATATACAAAATAATTTTCGTAAGGAGAGAAAATAGTAGTAATTTTGCTGAAATGTAAAAAGAAATTTCTTTGAGAAAAGAGAAATATATCAGAAAAATTGTTTTCAGTAATAATAGAAAATAATGACAATCGGTTTATGCTACAACAGCCACTGTGAAAGATGAAATGGAAAAGCAGCAACAAGATTGCCAAGAGATTTACGTCGTCATATTACCTCTTCATTTTACAAGAGTGAAGTTTTTCAAATTTAACTTCAGTGAAATATTTTTCACACAAAGCACTTGGGAATTTAAAAAATCCGGCTTTGAGCATTTCCACTTTAAAAACTAATATAATTTTATTGATCCTTGTCATACATAAACTATTTACAGGTTGTTGAAGAAATAACAAAACAAACGTCAGTTTTGTGATGCCCGTAATCAATTAGATTTCGGTTTAATTGAATTATTCGAAGAAAGCTGAAACAACGTTTTCAAGCATTTCCGAAGATATCACAGCTACATGCTACCGCATGTATTGTATTAGTTTAATAAATATATATCCCCCTTTATTTCTTAATTGTAGAATTTTCATTAAAAATTGGAATTAATTTAATGTTTCTGTATATTGGTTGCTTAAGATTTGGCAATATCTAAATCTGGCTTAAATAATTGAAAATATTAAATTAATTTTTACAAGAATTTTCAGTATTATATTCCGAAACTAAATTGGTTTGATAACAAAATTAAATCAATGAATTTCAAAATATAGCTGTCTTCACCTAACTTTATTCAATGTTAGTAACAGATTATTGCACAGAATATATAAACTGATTAAAATACTTTCTCTTACTCTATAATCTAAGTTGCTTCATTTTGATCATTCTCATTGCTAGAGCCCATCATTGAAGAACTCGTTGTTCATTATTTAATTAACTAAATACTATTTGCTAAGAACAGCTTCTTATTTTTAGTAATAATTGATTTGTATATCTCTAATAGTTGATTTGCAGAATCCCAAAAATATTTCTTTTTGTAGCAGACAAAATAAAAGATTAGTGAACAGTGAAAATTTTCTCAATACTCTCTTACTCAATTTTCTCTTAGCTGATAAATCCTTAAGAAATTTTAGATTCAGTTAAGAAAATCCAAAAAATAATTTTTCTCTGCAATCGACCTTATATTTTGCATTTCTGAACCACATTTCACCCAGTACTTAGACTTGTTTAAATTTTTAGAGTTCGAAGTTTGCAAATTCATCCCGCTAATATATTCAAATAATTAGCTCTAATGACAGGAGAAAAATGTAAGCAAATGGCTATACGACATCGTCAATTTAATTTGATTTCATTGAAAGTGATAAAAATTAAAGTATATACAAAGAAAAGACAGACAAAAATTAAGTTTGATGTTATTTAATGAATCAAAAATTATTATTTAAAACATATATTAAAACTATTTGATGTATGTTTGGTGATTATGTACTGTTTGATGTAATTTAATCTATTTTTTAAAAAATCTTAAATTTATTTTATTTTTTTTTTTTTTATTTTTTTACAAAAAAGCAATAAATATTCATTTTAGTAAAAAAAATGAATTGTTTTAATCGTGAAATTGGATCTAGTAGGATTTTATAACTTTCGGAATTCATAATATTTTAAAAAATATTCCATTCGTTTCATGAATATGGTTTCCTTTTAAGTATTAGCATCATCTTTCGTAACAATTCCTCCCACCCTCCAAATTTTCGTAAGAGTGTTCCAAAAGGAATAACAGATTCGTCTTGGAATGTGCATGTAACTAAGGTGAACTCCTCTCATGAACAATTACATGATCAGTTTTAATATTATAGGAAGGACTTTCAAAATTTTGTGCAGAATCGTTGTCTGATTTTATTGAGGTCTCGTCCTCTTTAGAATCTGTAACCGTCATCTCTAGAACCTTGTCACTGGCGACCCTTCCCAGTTCTTCCGCTGCTTCGAGTAACTCCAACAGGTCGTCTTGCGTGATAACGTCGGGATGATTAACACACAGATCTAAAAAATCTCGAAATACTCGCCCTTTCGTTAATTCCTATAAAAAAATGATTTCATCTGTTCATCGTACATAACAACTTATACTACTTATCCAGTACACAGTTATTCAACATAATACAGTTGAGTTACACAAATACTCAACATAATATAATAATTATTTTTTTTATAATATACTTATATATTGATAAAAGCAAAAATTTAATATTTCATATTAAAAAATTAATTAAATACATTAGAATTATTGGCTGGAAAGTATGTAACTCTGATTCACGGATAAAGCTTCATATTTAAATATTAATATTAAAATGTGAGAAAAAGAAATTCGCAAAATATTATGAAATCTATGGGAAAAATGGGAAAAATGGAAAAAATGAAATGGAAAAATGAAATGGGAAAAATGAAATCTATTGCAGTTTTAAATCTTTTGCACAAAGCGAATTCAAAACATGTTAAATAAAGTCTTAAAGTTCATACAAAAATAATAGATTTCTTTTACCCCCAACCTAATATTAACATTGAAATTCATTATCTAGGTAATGTAGTGCTGATTAAGAGAGAATGAATTTAAAGTAGAAATAGAAGTATTTAGAAAGAAAGAGATTTCATTTATATATATATATATATATATATATATATATATATATATATATATAT
>JAPDSC010119428.1:96755-129586 GCA_026290005.1 Latrodectus geometricus
TATATATATATATATATATATATATATATATATATATATATATATATCGAATCATTGAAAACTACTTTTTTTAAAGTTTTGTTTTGCATGCAACCTTTTATTAAAATCATAAAAAGTTCCCTTCACACATTATACGTAAACAATAAAAAAGAAAATTCTCTGATAGATTTTCTCTTTTCGTTAATCTTAGTAAAAATGAAAACTTTTACTTACTAGCTTATTATTTTTTTTTACGGCATTCAATAACTTTTCTCCTCCTGATTCAATTCAAACATTTTTTTATTGGTTATTAAAAATATACAGACACATATATTTTTTATGGAATGAATATTAATGAAATTATATATAATGAATATTAATAATTCATGGAAAATCTTTGACAGTTTTCATTTATAATATTTCAAATTCTGGTGCATTCTTTTGTATTGTATGAGTTGGTTGGTTGGGTTTTATGGCGCAAGGTCCAAAAAGGACAAGCTGCGCCAATTTATATTGAATGAGAGTTAGCAGATAAAATTTCTGATTCAAAAGAACTATGTTATTAAGTAAGGAATATATTTTTCTATATTCTAGACTTTTTTTCAAATTCATTTGATGGAAAAATTGTATATAAACAGAACATTACTGTTAAGATAAAAAAATATATATAAACATTATCAATAAAATAATCATACATGAGAGCAAAATCTATTGATCAGTAAGTAAGAATTTAAACCAAAAAAGGAAAATTTGTTAAAATGTAAACAGAAAGATACATGAAAAAATGTATACGAGCATTAAAATAGTAATTGAGGAAATTGAAATGCACAAAATAAATCTACAAATTATCAAAAAGTTGCTTTCATATCTGAATTGAGAAATTAAAATAATCAAATAGTCAGGGCTTAAAAATGTTGGTAATTTCAAAACAGCTGGTATTAAATTCATTCGTGGTCAGAAAAAATATAAAAAAGTACTATAAATAAAATTTAAAAAATAATAATAAATTAGATGAAGAAAAGAAACATTTTTTTTTAATAAAAGTAATTTAAAAATCAATAAAATTAATTTTTTATAATAAATTTTGATATTAAAAATTTTATGCTTTAACCGACACATTTTAATAATTAATAATTAAAATTATTAAATGGACCGAAACCTGGAAGAATTTACCGATATCTTTATTATATTTTCTGATCATACGTGATTAAAAAATTGAAATACCCGAAAATAATAGCATCCGAATAAATAAAATTAATTTTGTTTATAAGTAGATATTATATAAGTTTAATTAAGTAATCGTTTGAAATTTACGTGTGAGCATCACAATTAAGTAGTTAAGGTGTGGACAGCATATTTAGAACATAACTATATAATCATTTCAAAAGTCTTGAAATATATTTTAATGTTTTATTACAGAAAAAATTAAACTAGTGCATGTAATAAAGAAGAAAACAATTTAAAAATCATCCCTAATTATTCGCAGAAAAAATTAATAATGTTAACTATAAATAAATAAGTTAAATTATTTAATTGTAAGCTATTAAAATTGTAGTTTTCGTACATTGTGTCTAGTCCCTTAGAGCATGATAATGAGAAGTTGGTAATTTAGAAATATCCACCACTTTTTAAGTTAAGCAAAAAATTTATATTAATTATTATTTATTCCAAAATGCATTTCGAACTGCGTATTTTATACTTTTTTTGTACTGCGCATGTTTTGTTTTTCACTTCACACTAACACGTTTGAGGCCATTTTTTTTCATTTGTTTTCACTATAGCATTTAATTTAAAATCTGCTGCGTAACTTGAACGTTTTCACTCCCAAATAACGATATACGAATTTGAATATTTTCAAAACACAACAGCTCATGTCAAGACAAAATGCAAAATGAGTTTAGAGAATTGCAACTGTAATATCTTTCTGAGAAGCCGAATTCATTCTTGAACGTAAATGGACAAAGCTGATTATAAAATAACTCTGCCGCGTTATTTATATGATATGAAACATAAACAATATTTCTTTCAAAATTTTTTTGTAAGCTTTACTGATGGAATTTTTTTTTTTATTTTTTATTACGCGGTTGCGTATTATATGCAAAACGAAACTCGGAACTTTTTTAACGCGTAATTCGTGGATTTTATGCAGGAAAATACAATAACTATGTTAAATAAAGTCACATTGTGTATGTTAAATATACTTACTGCCGGGTGTAATTTCTGAAGATTCCACTGCACATCCGCTACCAAGTTGTAAATTGTACTTAATTTCTCCCTTACATACCTACTCTTCTGACATTTGCAATCCAACTGATCCAAAATGATGCGTCCATATAAGTAAGACATCAAGTTCATTATCATAGTAATGCAAGCTATACCCAAAACCATCCAGAAGAAGAGGAGAATAACATAAACATAATACAACGAGCTGTCAAGATGTTTCGATGATACTCCTGTTTCATAAAAATTCATTAGAAATTACAAATTCAATAAACCATCTATAATAGAAATTTCTATCTTAAGCTCGATAAATTGAACTTAATTTATTGAAAACATAAACGGCAAATCAATGATAATGCAACAAATGTTTTATTTACTGAATTTTAAAAAAAAGTATCATAATCACCTGCTATGAAATCTCCGAGTCCTATTGTTGCAAGAGACAAAAAGGCAAAATATACACTTTCCATGTAAGACCAATTCTCGAATGTTGCAAATATAACAGCCGGTCCGAATATAAATATCCCTAAGAGAGCAATAAAGTAAAAAGCTCCTGACACACCAAGCAAAATTTTGCTGCTATTCAATGGGCTGGGAAGGTAAGTTCTGTTGAATTCCTGGCTCTTTTCCAACACTGTTTTCAATCCTGATCTGAATAGAATTCCAAGAAGACGAACCATTATTAATTGAATTGGCCGCCCAATGATTATATACATAATGACAGTTGCTCTTCCCGTTGGTGACACGGGTACAATATTTCCATAACCTGTGTAAGAAAGGTAGAATAATGTAATATTTTAAAAATTTAGTGAACATAATCAAATAAATAATTCTTCAACAGACTGTGAATTAATTTGTGGAAATACATTTGCAAATAAATCACATAAATTGCGGCTCTTTTTCAGTATTTTCCAAGTATTTGATTCAATGTCACATCCTAAAATGAATAATATTTTTTGTAAAGTTTTTCGAAGGAAAATTTTTGAATAAAAAAACCCACAAATAATTTATTAAGGAAATAAAATTTATTTTAATAAAAAAAATTAAAAATAATATAGATGAAATGAAAATTTAAAATTTTTTAATGGAAAATACTTTTATTAGGGACATATTGAATAAAGATAAAAAAATTAGATTTTGTGAATATTAAATTTCGTATAGAAAACACGTTTATTTCTTTTGCTAAATTAATATATTTTAATTACTTCAAACAAAATCAGAAAAAATATTAGAAATTTATCTAAATTTTATGATTATATTTAATTTTAATAAATCTTTTTTAATGCATCTAAGAACCATATCTTTGTACACAATAATGCAGCAAAATTTCTTCCTGAAAATATCGTACTCTCAATTCAATTCAATACTGCTTATTAATCTTAAATAATAGTGATAACAATAATCCAAATTTTAACTGCGTGTTTTTTTACGTAAAAATAACGCCTTTGGAATAGGTTATAAGCTAAAAAATTGAAAATTCATGAAATGATGTAGTTGCTGATCTCCAAGAGGTTTGACGTAGCCAAATCAAATCAAGGATTCCGTTGACGGAAAGGAAATCGATGACAAGGGTGGAGGAAGTGTAGATATCATCCCTTAGAATATTCATTCAGTCCAGGAAATCTTCAGGAGATGCCTGGTGTTTGTAGCATTTGGGACAGAGGGAGAAGGTTTTGTTACCCGTAACGAAGGCGAGGCATTTCAGGTGCCCAATGGATAGACAAATGATCGCGAAATTATAACATATTTATCAAAAATACTCTTCTAATATCTGTTAATGTATTTCACATCTTCGTTAGTTTGTAAATAAAAAAATGTTTTTTTGCATAACCTCTCAATATGGATTTTATTTCTTTTCTTGGATGTTAATTCCCATTGTCAAAGAATTTTTCATTCACTTTGAGCAAACTTGAAAATGTCCTCCACTTGCAATAATAAACTTCGGATCATCAGATTTGCGGATTATGTTCCACGTTTAAAACGTTGTTTTATTTCTGTTTTTAAGCTAAATGAAAGTATCATAAAAAAAAGTTGAATTTAGAAATATTAGGTTGGGGAAAAAGAAATCCATTATTTTTACGTCAACTTTTTGTAACTTCTTTCAGATTCGCTTTGTAAAAAGGTTTAAAATAGTTTTCATGTAGATTTTTAGGTCTTGTGCGAAGCTAAGACTGCTGACATGCTGTCAAGTTTGATAATTTTTGATATTTTATAGACATTCTCGACGATGTTGTATCCATGCGAGGTGCATCTTTAGCATCCGAATACCCAAACAGAATCGACGAAACCAAAATTGTACGTAACTGATTGTTTCAGTCATATATAGGACGATAAACACCTTTCACAATTTTAGCCACCTGGTTAGCATTATAAAAGAAAAACTAAAATGTATCGAATTTTCTGTTTGTTGTCTTCTATTTTTAAAACCTTGCACTCATTACTGAATTAATCAAACAAAAAACCGCAAGAGGATATTTTAGTGTCAAATGTCACTTTTCCAATGAGCATAAATTTGAAATTGTTTGATAGATACCTCACGAGATAGCGATCACTACAGACGTCTACCGAAAAAATAATGGACAACTTTTTCCCCAACCTAATACAAATTTAAAAATTTGTATTTCTAATCAGCATGTTTTCATCAGCATTTTTTCCCATCCTGAAAATCACGTGAATTATTGTAAATCAATGTACAAATACAAGGTCAAAATTCCTTTGCTGATTTTGTTACTTCCGTTTCTCATAACTCACTCCAGTTAGTTGGTTTTTGTTAAGTAGTATGTGCGCACGTGTCCTTCAGAGTTCCCACTTGTTTTTTAAATTTTATGCTGAGCCAATCAGGTAAAAAGTGTAAGAATGTTTGCTTCAACAAGACCTGTTTAAGCAGCAAAATTAAAACAATTTTTTCGAAATGTTGGGATTAGAAAGAACCCTTGTCACATCCTAGCGATGACGTCTAGAGAGAAGAGAAATTGATCACTACAGTAATATATTAAATTATAAAAAAGTTATAATTGTTAGTAAGCATTCCCAGAATAATTCTGACTCATCAGCATTGTACACTTGTTCATAGGAAATTCCTGAAGATAGAAGAAATTGTTTAAAAATATTTTTACTGTGTAGCTATTTTATTTTATCATTAAATGATATAATGAAATATAAGTCAAAATTTAGAACAAATTTTATTGAAAAATTTAACGCAACAATACTTCCATATTAATAGCACCCATTGATGATTATACTCACAGTTCAATTTTCGAGAAAATTAGAGATTGTCTTCAGGAATTTATAGAATATATCACTTGCAGCGTGTATTTCTCTCCAGACAAGCTTCTTTAGGAGGGACTCAATGTGATACAGTACTGTTCCATGGGTTTTTCATTTCACCATTTAGCATATCCCCATAACTTTAGTATATCTATATTATTTTCTGGTATACCAATTTTAGGATCAATAAAATTGCGTTTATACAGTAGACGTTACTTTTTGAGAACTTTTAATTTACAGGCACTCACGTTTTTACGAAATAGTTATAAGTCACTAACTCTGTCATCATAGACACAATGATAATTTAAATCTCATTCACGAACTAAAATTTTGAAAAATCTCTTTTTTGCAAACTTTTGTTTCTGACAAAAAGTTTTCTATTCCGTTTTCTACTTTCATGGATATTTTTTAATTTTTGTTTAATTTCTTTTTTATATGAAGCCTGAGAAAACTAAATTCATTCTTGAATAACAAAGCAAACATTTCAGTTATTGTGGAAATATTAGCCAAAAAAAAATGGCTATCACACCTTTGATGAGAAAGAACTGTAATAACGAATTCAATTTCTGTATTCCCTGTAAGTAAGAGTAAGAACGGGGTAAAAATTATTCTTCCTTCTCTGTAGGTTAGAACCTAGAAAGGAAGAAAAGCTCTGACAGTTTGATCTCCCTTGTTCTGTTGTTGATTTCGTTTCATTTGAACAACTTAATTCATGAAGTTTCGTTTGTCAAATCTTTTTCCGTTTTGCAATCTCTTTATAAAGTTCCGTTTGTTATTTGATACAGCCAAATCCGCAAAGGTTTTGTTGGTGTTGAAGAAACGAACATGTTTATTAGTTAAAGTAAAAATGAAAATTCTGAAAGAAATAGACGAACAGTATTAAATGAGACAAAAATTATCGAAAAATTTGAACAGCCTCTCGAAAAATTTTAAAAACTCGAAAAAATCTTTGAAAAGGAAACAATACTACCAAAAAGCTTCCTTTCGAAAATATTAAAGAAAGGCAAAACACCTTAAACTAGAAAAAGCTTTACATGCTTTGCTGAGAGAAATGAACATTCCAATCATTAAAGAAAAATTCAATTGCTTTATTCTAAAGCTAAACATAAAAGATTTCAAAGTATCAGTCAGTTAGTATCAAAAATTTAAAATTTGACAGGCTATAAGCTCGATGAAGTGAAATCAATAAATGTAATAATACATTTTCAGTAAGTGGAATTACGATATGTATAAAAATTATTTTTTAAGTATGAATCTTATTTTTCATGTTTCTTATAGTGTATTTCAAATAATTCTTTCTAACAATATTTTCTTCAATAAAAAAATGTAGTTCGGTAAAAAAAAAAAAAAAAAAAAATCAGATCGAGCGTCTACTTTAGTTTTCTTTACAATAGACATAGCCAATTCGTTACATCTCTTGCCATACTTTTCCAACTTGTGTTTCATCTCATCATTTAGCATACTCCCATATACGCTCTATATTTTGAGAAGGTGGGCCAGCTTCAGGATTAAGGAAATTATATTTATCTCAGCTGATGCCATACTTTTTCCAACAATCGGAAAAAGTAACCGTGCCTTCTTCGATGCTCTTTTTTTTCCGTTTATTAGTGTAGTTCCACGATAAAGAATCGTTACAAAAAATGATTCACCCTTTTCTCGACAACTAACCCCAAACAATCATTGTCTAAGCAATATACTTCTAAGTATTATTTCTCTTCGCGTGAACATGGTATGATCATCTCCACAATGCATCTCTGATACCACCAATTTTCTACATTTTTGTTGCAATTATTTCTCACTTTCTGTTGTCGAAGGACGTAGATCTCCTGGAGATAATTATTCCAACTCACTACCACAGTTTGCTGGACATTCCTTGGCGCAGCTTGTCCTTTTTGGACCTTGCTCAACAAAACCCAACCAATCTGGTGATTCCTTGCTACTTGTGTTAGAACTTGACAAATTATAGTTTTGTTACACTGGCATTGTATGTGACGTATCTTCATTGCATCACCACATCTTGATTTCACTGCATCTATCATTGATATGTAACCTCAATGAAAGCAAACATTTTTATTCTCAATTTTCTGATAGTATGCCTTAAACCTTGAAAACGTGAAAAGTATTTCATTTCGAGATAAGCATAGAGATCCATGAAATCGAAATTAATAGGAACCTTTAAATTAACATAAAATCTAAACGAATATATCAGATAAACTACTGTTTCACTGAATCACATACACAAACACGGAAATGTCCAAAATAGAATAAATCATAAATCATTAGGTATTTGGCAATTAATCTTGAGATTCAGTAAATACGAAAAAATAAGGGCAATAACATCAACTTAAGTATTTCCTATCATATTTGTTTATTTTCTTCTTCCATATCTCTAAACTAACATTTCTCATTTTATGTTGAGACTGCTAAAGATTGGAAAGTACAAATGGAGCAAAAAAACTAACAAATCCTAGTATATTATAATTAACTTACCTGTAGTAGCAATAATAAATAATGAAAACATAACTTTCTCTCCAAAAGAATAAATCCAAGTTATTTGGAATTCATTTGAATCTGCCATCAATCTATAGTGCTCCGTGGCAAAACCAGAAGCTATTTTTGAATCACTGAAATTTTGTTTTCTCAAAGCTGCTACCATAGCTGGAAATAAAAGATAGAATTTTCGCTTAGTTTACTATTGATTTTGAAAACTATGCTTTTCTATAACATAATAATGAACCACAGTTAAACTCAATTTCTAAAATTTAATTTTAGATCGCTATACAAAAGTGAGTTTTTTAATTAAATTAATTTAATATAACTTATATCAATTTTTTTCTATTGATTGAAGAAAAGAACAGGCTCTTTTAGAACCTATTCGGTTTCTCCAATTTAATTACTTAAATGCATACATTTCACATTGAAAATGATTTTTCTAAAATTTTCTGAATACAAATAAAAAATATTTACTTAAGAATTTTCATTTTGATTAGACAAACTAGTTGTTGATAAATCGGCTGTTATTACTTTGGAGCAGAGAATTCAAGCACATTTAAAACTAAGACTGATTATATAATAGAAAATATCAGTACAAAACTCGTTCTATAGCTTTTTTTTAAATAAAATTATTTTTCAAAGAATTTTCAGCATCTCGTGATTAAAAAGGATTTAGAATCAATAATGCTCACTTGTTTGTTCCAGCACTGTGCTGAAATCCTTTTTTTTTAACAAATTATCTGTGTTTTTAAGCAACAACAAGCTATTAGTTTTAATTGCTATTAGCTCATTAATGTATGAAATAGACTAATTAGAGTGAATACAACAATATAATATATAGAAATCTTACATTTTTAAACATGTTTTCATGAAGCGAAATTTATAAATTAAAGATAGATAAAAGTTTATAAAAACCAGTTCATTAAATTATTATTAAAACCAGTTCATTATCATAATAAAATCTGGCGAATAGCTTCAACCTACATATTATTTACTCACAACGTGAAGTAATTAAAAATTTTGAAGTTTGATAAAGTAAGCAAACCTCATACGCCTGAAATAATTTTTAACCAATTTAATAAAAGCACCGTAATTTCAAATAGCTGTTAAGTAATACTTTAGTTTACATTTATTACCAAGAAAAGGTTATTAGATAAAATTATTATAAATAAATAAATTAATTTTTTCATTGTTACAGAAGCCTTTATCGATTATTTAAATTTCCACCAATGTTTGAGATCAGAATAAGTTTAAATTTTCTCGAATAAATTAGGCGAACAATTGTAAGTGTCTATATGCCGTTATAATTTGTGGATTAACAATCACAAATTAACACATAATAATAAGGAGTGAGACATTATTTATTTTCCCAGCAATTTACAGACAGAGAAATCCAGTAATACTGTATTGTAGCAAAAGAATGTAAAAATTCTAAATATTACCGCGCATTTTTTCTGTAAAACGAAAAATCTTCGATATCTTTTGTTTTAAAAGTCCCTCTAAAGGTATATTTATAGATTTCATATTATAATATTATTTAAACAAATGCATCCTACGGCACAAATTTATAAAAAAAAAACATAATTGCGTATTTTTTTTTTAATGATTATTCTTTTGAGTTCACCTTGTAATTTGATAATAGAAGTGACCTCTTTGAAATGGATTTTGTTCGTCGTACTATTTTTTTTTTTATCTCGAGGACTATTTCAACCGAAACCTATGAGATTTTATGCTACTAAAAGCATTATTTCTCCATTTAGTAATCGAATCAACGAATTCTTGAAAAGAAAAAACATAATTTGATTATCTATCATCTCTGGCTTAAACTTCTTGGCCTGGTAGGTCGCAGGTTCGATCCCACTCAGCGTATGACGTTGAATGACAAAACGTATTATATTAAATATTATGAAATGCTGAATGATGAGACGATATTTTTTATCTTTCGACCTAAGTGATTGGGAATTTTGCATCGCTCTTTTTTCACACCTATATGTTATAACACCTATATTAATAACACCTATATATATATATATATATATATATATATATATATATATATATATATGTTACCGTGAAAGACCGAAATCAGAGAATGTCGACATTCACCGGTGAATGTCAACACATACCAAAAACGTTGGTGAAAGACCGTACAGTTGATTACATTTCTTGCACTTTCGGACCATCGCCGGTATATGTCGACAATCACAGACAAGCTTTGGTGGAATTTGAAAAGATGATTAAAGAGTTCGAAAAGGAGATAACAGAAGGCAACGTCAACAAAGAGGTGCGGCCTAGAGCATTTAATTTGTTTTTAATTTGTTTGTTGTCAGGTTTGTCCCGCGGGTTAAAAATCCTCTACACTTCCTCTACTCACCGTGATTGGTCACTCCTCCTTTCTAAGAGAGGCGATAAGTTACGTCACACATGTGACGTTTTTCACGCCTGAAATATTGAGATAAGAAAATGCAAATCTGCATTTCTCCTCTCCAGATACGGAGAGATGAAACGCATATTCAAGATTCACCATTAGTGCATTGTGGATCTCGACATTTGCCGGTGTAAGTGAGAAATGAGGATATCTAGCAAATATTTCGGACATACACCAAGCGACTACGTGAATGTTGACATTCACCAGCGAATGTCGACATTCTCCAGATTTCGGTCTTTCACGGTAACATATATATATATATATATATATATATATATATATATATATATATATAATTTTAAGATACAAGAAACTGATTAAGAAGACACACACAGTCGTTTAATCTCCATTATTTAATTTTTTCTTTGAATATAATTCATGATTTCATTTATTTGAAAATTCAGAAAAAAATGGAGAAAAAAAAAAGAATTTTTATATCTTTATAAGTAAACCATTGAAAATAGACATTTTAAGTCTTTTTTATTAAATAGCTATTGAATTTATTAATTATTCTGCTAATAAAAATAAAATTTGCTGGAACTCACCTCGCATTAGATCAGAAGAGGAAAAATATTTTTGGATTAAAGCATATTTGCTCTTAAATTGTATATCCGCGAATATAAATGCTCCAAAACACAAATACACCATATAAAGTGCACACATAAACATTACTCTTCTATTAGTGCCTGCAAAAAATTTCTGATATTATTTTTATTTTTAGATAAGTATTTTTTACTTCTGTTACTAATTATTGAAATACAATTATTAGTAAATGAATAACAGATTTAAAGTGTTTGTTACTTCATAGTAACACAATTTGTTATTCATGCTAATTATTGTTCAGTATCAATAATTTCTTAAAAGTTGGTACTGATAAAAATTATAAAGAAATTATATTTTAGTGATTCTTCTGCTAATAAAAAAAATATACATCTATAATTAATTTTCAACTATTTTATGTTTATTTTATTTTCTACTATATTTTAATAATTTTATATAAAACAATGCTTCATGCTAATAGTATAACTAAAAAAAGAATTAAGTGTATTGTAGAATAGGAACCCATCGTTGTGCTTTAATGCAATTATTTTATATTAAAATAGGAAATAAATAATAAATTTCAGGATTGTTATTACTATAAACCATTCTTATTGAAAAAAAAATTATTGATTACTTTTATTGAAATATAAAGAATTAAGGAGAGTAAAAAAAGAACCACACATTATATATATGTCATCAAGATTGTTTAATAGTTATTGTCATTAAGAAAATATAGAAATTCTTTATCTTAAGAGACTTAAACAACAGTGAAAAACAAGTTGAGATATTTCCTAAAAATTGTGTTTCATTTTAAAAAGAAAGTTTATTCCTAAAAGCAATCTTTTTTATATATTGAAAGAATATTAAACTGCTGGCTACCATAAGTGCAACATTCTGAAGGAAGCATGCAAATAACATGCAATTCGCAACATATATATTGGCAGAGGTGAGATATGCAAATGATTAGAATTTCAGCACAGACGCACATCTCGCGTGCCTATGGCGCTACTTCAAAAAGCTATTTCACACTTAGAAATTGAGATAATTTCAAATTCAAATGTGTTTTTCTAGTGGGGGTTTTTTCCCCCCAAAAAAACAATCCATTATGCCTAGTAGAAAATAGCTATCAATTTTTGATCAAGTATCCGAATTCGACAGAGGAAGGATAGTTGGCTACCGAGATTGTGGATTATCTTTTAGGGAAATCGGTAGTTATGTTGGACGAAACCAAACAAATGTAATATGGTTTTGCCATCATTGGATGCAGAAGGGAATGACAGACCGATGTGTTTGATCGAAACGACCTCAGTGCACCACTTTACGTTATGACAGGCAGATTGTGCTCATGGCAGTGACGGCTCGCTCAGCTTCATAGCGAACCATAGCACAGCCCATTTAGTCTGCTACGCATTATCCAAAATCTGCGCGTACCATTCGACATCGCTTACAGTAGAGTGGTCTGTCCGCAAGATTTGCCATCCACATACTTCTTTCATCCGCCAACGGTGTGATGAAAGAAGTATGTGGATGGCAAAATGGAATAAAATTATCTCTACTGACGAGTCACGCTTCTGCCCGCAACACCACAATGGTCATCTGGTCAAGTCTTCGAGTCTGGAGACACTGTGGAGAGAGAAGTACTAGTGCAGCGGCACACTGGTCCTCCACTGCGGATTATGGTATAGGGTGATATTGGATATCACTCTCATACTCCTCTAGTACGCATTGCCGGTACTTTAAACAGCCAGCGATGCATCTCCAAGGTGTTGGAACCAATTGTCCTTCCTTACCTTCAGGGCTTACCCACAGCTGTATTTCAACAAGATAATGCATGACCACACGTGGCACGCATTGTCCAAGAGCTCTTCGTTAATCGCCTGATAGAATTGCTTCCCTGGCCTCCTTGCTCTTCGGATCATAAGCAGGTAGAAAATATGTGATCCATTGTCTCTAAACAATTGACTCTATTATATCCCAGATCAATTTTGACAATGTCGGGAAGCTGCTTGGTCTACTGTACCCTAAGAAAACATCCAAATTATCTTTGAATCAATGCCGATGCGTGGAGCAGCGGTGATCTCCATCAATGGTGGCTACTTTGGCTACAGATTTTGGCAGAAACAACACTTCACAGAAGTCTATAAATTTAATAATTTGATACTTGGTCTTCAGTATATACAAAATAAATTTTGTTGTGATATCTCTTGTCTTTCTTGGTGTTGCAATTTGGGTAGTCAGCATATACTTTTCCAATTTAAAAAGAAACAACTTTTTCAATGAAAAAGTAATACAATATAAATAAAAATCCATTTCAATATAGATAAGAACAAAGCAGAAAGCAAAAATCACTAATTTCACAAACACTATTTAAGTTTGTTAAAAAGTTATGATAGAATAGACTATATTTCATATGATTTTTCAAAATTATTTTACTGTTTCTTTTTTTCTTTCATAAATTTTCAAATTCAGCATTCTCTTAGTAAATTACAACGCTGAAACACTTGTTATAAATTGCATTGCATATTCCTGATTACGTATGTTTTATAATTGGAAATATAATTTGTAGTAATCATTGCAGTATTGATTGCTCTGGAGTTTCATTTTTTCTTTCATTTTGTACAATTCAATTACGTAGAAACTTTTTATGCTGTGTTTCTTAATAGCTGATATTTGTTAATCCTTATACCAATGTTTATCGCAGCTAAAAAAATTTAAGGTTTTTTTAAGTGTGGTTTCACTGATACTCTTTAGCGATCTACTTGGATAACACATCAAATATGCTGATTTTCCCATCATTTCAGATTGGAATACCCTCGGAGCTTCATTACTTCTCTGTCATCTGATGAAAAACAATTATGTGGGAATTATTTCAATGAAGTGCGATAATTATTGTAATACTTATACTTAATTCGCAATTTCAATAGTTAACAAAAAAAAAAATAAAGTTAGCCTAAAATGAATGTTATTCCCATTTTTGTCAAAATACATGTAACATATATAACTTACTAACGAAAATAATCGTATGAACTGATGTTATCCAGTTTAACTTCATTGTTTCCAAAATATCATCAGTTTACTTTGATAATTAATTCAATGTTTGTTTGTTTATTATTATTATTACTATTCATGCCTTGTCATCTAATTATTTATCTGAGGTTGTTAAGCATTGCCAATCATTTGTATTATTTAAGTATTTTCAAATGACGATATCTAAATCTGTGCTGGCACAACAATATTTAGCGTACGAAATTAGTATTTGATAATGACACCATGAGCTATTTGCTATAGAACGTGTCATAGAGTTAAACATAATTTGAATATCTTCCTGAAATATAACAATTTATTTTATTTGTTTGAGCAATCTAAACTTTACGATCACATGTGTGTGTTACCTCTTAATAAACAAAATCCCTAGCTCATGTTCAATAAACATGTTCAATAAGTCACATACAAGGTAAATAAGCAAGCTAAAGTAAGTTTCGTGATAAAATCTTATCTAGTACTGGTTTAGTGTGAGATTTAAAATTCTTATTAAATTTCCATCACATTAGAATTCGCCATCTCATAAAATCACATATAATTCAACCGCGAGTCGAAACTCATCATGGGAAAGACTTTATTCTGATACAAAAATCTATAGATATAGTTTCTTGGGTTTAAATTACACTTTAGGTCACCTACTTCACCAACTCAAGAATTTGATGCACTTTTTCGCATATGCTCATTAATTATTCTTTTGTTTTAGACTTTTCATTGGTTACTCATTAAGTTTTCCTTTGAAATAGCAGTAAAATTTTCGCCATGGCATCAGCGATTTCAAAAACGCACCAAGTAGAGACCCAAAGCACATTTTCACCGATTTTTGATATAAACAAATTTAAATACTAAGATTAGACAAAGCTATTTATGTGCTGCTGAAAGAAGTCTGGAAACCTTTCTTTCCTATATGAATGTACATTATTTTGTTGAAATTAGTTTCAGGAACACCTACGAGTGAAGGAATGACTACAGACTTTACTGGTGCTTAAGATTATCCACAAAATTTATAGATACTGAGATCATTTAAAAAAAACACGCCACAAATGTAACATCACCCTAAACTAAAATTGTGAAAATTCACTTATTGAGACATACGGTAATGCTAAATGGAAGTTTGCATTCATCATTACAGTGTCCAATGCTTATCATTCTATCATAATACCATAAATAAAACAAGATTTTCAAAAAAATCTGCTTGTTTCCAATAAATACATCAATTAATATTTACTTGTGCCAAATGTAGCTACATAATAATAGTTTTGCATCTTGAATTCTTCTACATAGGGCCATAATGCAACAGACATCGATGACTTGGTGATATGGAGACAAAAAACAATATTATACATGCTGCTTATTGTATAAATGAAATTGTACGGTCCGTCAACATGATGTAGATGAAGTAAAATCGACATCATTTTTCGGTGAACTTTCAGATTTCTGAGTTGAACACTTGTCGTCGATCTACTGATTCCAAACAACATCATAGTGTACACTAAACATAAGCATAATTTGAAAATCCTACTTTTAGAAACCTGTTGGTTTTTGCATTCATCTTGATCATCCAAACTCCATAAAAAAATTGAAATGTCAAATAAAAGTTGTAACACAACAACAACAACAACACACACACCCTCTAGTTGTCACTATTACTTATAATAATTCCTAGTATTAAATTAAATAAATTAGTTCATACGTATTTTAAAAGATAACCTCATAAAACTTTTTATCAACTGATCAAAACAATATGACAAATGCTTCAAGTTCATATGTAACGAAAAACATTGCTCAATAATGCAAAATGCATGGTGGGGGAGAAGAAAAGCACTGAAATGCGTGTCTAAATCAAGTTTCATATTGAAGCTGCTATAAACTAGAGCAGAGAAATCTTAATATAAGCTATCACCACAGCATATCTAAAATAAAAAAAGGCTTATGACGTCATATAAAGCCTAAAAATGTTTTAATAATTCTTCTAATATTACATGTGCTACAATTATGTCACCAATATATTTGCCGATTTTATTTCTTAACTTGATCGAAAAATTTAAATCAGCCATGGTAGAAATTTTCAATTCACTCTTCGAAGCATAAGATAAAAACACCTATGAAAATTTGAATTTCTTATGAACAAAATAAGTGCAATAAATTTTTAAAAGTAATAATAATCCTGCAGATTCTTTTGCTCAAAGTTATGGGTTATTCAGAGGAAAAAAGAAAAACGTTAAAGAAACCAAAAGAATAAAAATAATTTCGAGAATAATCCCACCATTACTGGTGTAAATAAAATGCAGAACATGTTGGTCACGCCAGCTAATAAAAAACTATAAAACATTCATGATTTATTCATAGACTCATTATTTATTCATAAATTTATCCGTAATTTATTTATAAAGCAAAAAGTTTCTATATACTCATAAAGATATAACTTTAGCTTCATCACAAGTAAAAATTTTTGAATGTATAATATTCAAAATTATTTAAAATTTTCTGATTCAAGAGAAGAGAATCTAACCTTCTCAGCTAGAATTTTTACCATCTATAGACACAGCCAACATCTCTTCAAATTTTACATTCCAAAATCATATAGGCCATAAACAGCAACAGCATTTTATAGTATATGAATTAGTCCATCTTCAAAGGCTAAAGTAAAATTGTTAAATACATTTAAAGTTTCCTCTAAAATAGATAAATACTCCAGAAAAAGCATATTCTGCTACAGTAAAAACAATATTAAAATTGCTTTACATGGAAAATATATTATCCCTTACTCTTCTTACTGTTTCTATGCCAAGTTTCCATGAAATTATCATATGTATATATATACACTGTCTACTAATAAGTATTTGGACACCTGTGTAAATGATGATATCAGTGGTCCTGAGGTACGTCATGGCCTCTGCCGGTATATATCGTGTAGGAAACAGCATCGACATTAGTCGTATGCAAGATGCCGCGCAGTTAGGAGCTCCCTGATTTCGAGGAAGGTATAATTATCGGGAATCACAAATGTGGATGATCCTTAAAGGACATATATAGCGATCTGAAGTACTCAAAATCGACAGTCGCCTATGTGGTTAAGAAGGTTTGGGTTAACGGTGATTTAACGGAATGGCCCCGAGTCGGCAGACCAACGAAACTGGGAGATAGAGACCGATAAGTGTTGCCCAGAGAAATTCGAAGGACCCACACCCAACCAATGGCCCTCATCCACCAGGAGTTCCAACAGGCATCCGGGAGTATTGTTTCAACGAATACCATCCGTAAGGAAGCAAATCTGCTTGGTTTTCCCGGTCGTGCTGCTGCCCATAAGCCTTTGATCACAAAGGCGAACCGCGCTGCTCGTTTAATGTGCTGCAAAGCACTTCGAAATTGGACCGTAGATCAGTGGAAACGGGTTCTTTGGAGCGGTGAACCAAGGTTTACCCTTTACCGTTCAGATGGCAGGGTCTGAGTTGGGCGTCTTAAAAAAAATGGAAAATTTGAAAAACTTTATTTTAAAAAAGGAATGTTCACAAAACGTATTTTGATGAAATAATCTTATGCAATAATATTGTAAACTATTACCAGTGGTCAGAGAATCAATTATTAAACTTTGTAAATGAGTGAAAAGATAATTCTTTCAATCATCAATGCAATTCGCATTGCACCTGAATTGCATTGATGGGTGGTGCTTCTGTGGCTAGACATTTGTGAAAATTATTTTCATAAATTTGATTGAATTATAAATCCAAATTATTGTCAAGAGATTTTGACTGATGCACCTCTCTCTCTCTTATGTCAAACAAGAAAATTTTAAAAGTGAATTTGATAGAAAGGATTATAGTAAAGACAAGAACCATTGGAAAAGATCAAGTCTTAATGGCATTTCGTATTATACTTAGAATAAGATCGTAATCAAGTTATTTTTATAGTATGCTTGTGAAAGTTATTTTGTCTAATTATTTCTCACACCTCATAAGAATCTAAATATCATAAATTTAATGTGGATATAAATTACTGTAATAAAGTCGTTGATTCTCTCTCTCCAGCCTTTATATTACTTTGAAAGCATCAGTTACGTACACATTCACTAAAAATTCTTCACCTGAAAACTGAAATTTTGAATTTACAAGATTCTCCTTGTCATTTCAAATTGTAGTGCTTTTATGTAAAGACTCTAACTGTAATGTTTTTATGGTCTACGCCAATAAATGCATTACAGGCAATGAAAATAATTGATGAAATTGTAAAATTTATTGTCCCGTCGAATATTATAAAAGGAATAAAAATCCAGTGAGGATAATTATTATTTCAGAAAACGTGAAACTGTGAAACAAATTAGAAATTTACATTTCTTGTCGGTCAATACATTAACAATAATGCTAATTTTTAATTCAGAGGATATTTGTGAATGTATTCATTCAGTCCCTAACAGAAGTTTTTATAATTGTAAAATATTTTATCGACACATTAAGAAGAATACTGTGTAGTATTCTTAAAGAACGAGCGCTAAGCAGAACACTGAGTTCGAGATTAAGATTGTTTACAAATAGAACAGTTCGATAATGTCGATGTATGTGTGTATAACCGTGTCGTCCTTTTTTCAATAAAATAATTATACCATTCCAGCTGCTTCTTTACTATAAAATACACTACAATAAATTGGCGACGAGGATAAACAAATATATCATGGATGCAGAACAATTTTCAACTTTATTAAAAGTAATTACAGCTAGTAATGATCGACTTACCGATCTTATTTTGAAACAACGATTTCAAAATTATTTACAAAACAAAAATGTTATCGAAGATAAAGAGTTGTGTACTAAAATATTACTGAACTGCATTGGGTTCTGAACATTATAATTTGCTGTGTTCTTTAATTGCTCCTAAACTTCCTAATGATTTGTCGTATGATGAAGTAATTTCTGTTCTTGAAAAACATTTAAGTCCCAAACCTAATGTTATTATCGAACAACACAGATTTCTATCTCGATTTCAAAACGAAAACGAAACTGTTTCTGATTATGTTGCTGCATTACGAAAATTTACTTCAACTTGTGATTTTAATTGTGAATGTGAAAAATCAGTTGCAAATTTATTTTTAAGAGCACTGTTTATTAGAGGACTAAAAGATGACTTTATTCGAGAGAAACTTTTAATGGTTTCGGATTTAACATTTGATGTAGCTGTTTAACAAGCTTTAGCTTTGGAAGCTTCGAAAATAGACAATCGTGAATTATCGAAACACAATTTTAGTAGAAAATCAGACGAAGTTAATAAAATTTCAAGAACTCGAAGTACTATTAAAACAAATCACTCAAATGTTGTAAACCGAGATTTTTCTCGAAAAACGAAACAGGTCAAATTCTCGACATAGATTTTCTTCAACATTAAATTTTCGTGAGCTTGGTATTTATAACACATGCTTAAGATGCGGACATTCAAATCACCTTTCTCGAGAATGTCGTGCTGACATAACAAAATTATACTGTACACTTTGTAAACGAAAGGGACACGTTCAAAAAGTGTGTTTATCCACATTGCTGAAAAATAAAAAAGAACTTGAAATTCAGTCTGTTGAAAAAGATGAATATGTTACAAATGTTGATGCAGTCAAAAATTTTTCTAATAGAACTAAACTTGTTGATGTTTTCAAATTTTCTACTGATTCTGAAAAATTCTGGGTTAATGTGCAGATAGATGGGAAAATACAAAAATTTGAAGTTGATTCCGGAGCAGGATTTTCACTTTTGCCTAAACAAGCTTTCGATTTACTAAATTTAACAAAAGTTTTACAGCCTATAAACGTAAAGTTTCGATCTTACACTCACGGAATTTTCGAACCATTAGGTTTTGTCAAAGTTTCAGTCAAATATAAAAATCTCACAAGTACAGAAACTATATATATAGTTCCAGATATGTTTACACCACTGCTAGGAAGAACATGGATTCGACATTTAAAAATAAATTTATCGGATATCGATAAATGTAATCAAACTGAAGAAATTCAAATAAATACTGTCAATATTTCTAATATTATCGATGACATTATAAAACAATTTCCTACTGTGTTTGAACAGAAAGTGGGAAAAATACCTGATTTTACATGCTCATTAAAACTCCGAGAAAATTCGAAACCTGTATTTTTAAAAGCTAGAGAAGTGCCTTTTGCTTTACGGGAGAAAGTTGACGAAGAACTTAAAATACTTGAACAAAATCAGATAATTACAAAAGTAGATTGTAGCGATTGGGGTTCACCTCTTGTTGTTATACCCAAGCCTGATGGTAGTGTTCGATTATGTGTTGACTACAAAGTAGCTGTAAACTCTCAACTGCAAGATGCACATTATCCAATCCCAAAGATAGATGAAATATTAAACAGCCTTCGAAACTCTAAATTTTTCTGCACTCTAGACTTATTCAAAGCATATTTACACGTAGTGGTTGATGACCAAAGCAAGGTAATTCAAACTATTTCTACACATCAAGGAACTTTTCAAATAAATCGTTTATCTTTTGACATTAAATCTGCCCCTAGTCAATTCCACAGAATACTAGATCAAATATTAATGGGTCTTTCAGGTGTATCTACGTACTTTGATGATATTATAGTTCATGGAGAAACTTTTTCAGAATGCCGTGTTCATCTGATCGAATGCTTGAAACGTCTTCAACAATTCAATTTGCATGTAAATAGTTCAAAATGTCATTTTTTCAAAGACAAAATTTCATATTTAGGCTATGTAATTCAACAAAATGAAATATCAAAATGTCCAAAGAAAACAGAAGCCATTATTCATGCTCCTCGACCGAAAAATATCGAAGAATTGAAACGTTTCTTAGGAATGGTAACCTATTACTGTAAATTTCTCCCAAATGCTTCATCTCTGACTTATCCTTTAAGACAACTTCTAAAGAAAAATAAAAAAGTTCTACTGGTCTTCTAACTGTGAATCAGCCTTCATTAAATTAAAAAATGAGATTTCTAGCGATAGGGTTTTGATGCCATACAATCCAAATCTACCCATTGTAGTTGCTTGTGATGCCAGCCCAACAGGCATCGCTGGAGTTTTATCCCACATAGTAAATGGTATTGAGAAACCAGTAGCCTTTACATCTAGATCCCTAACAATTTCTGAACAAAATTACAATCAACTAGATCATGAGGCATTAGCCATCAAATTTACAGTTCAAAAATTTCATAACTACATCTATGGAAGAGAATTTACTCTAATAACTGATAACCGCCCATTATATAGAATTTTTCATCACGATAGCAAAATACCTACAATGACATCATCCCGATTACTAAGATATGCATCATTTCTTGGTGAATATAATTATAAAGTTCAACATGGAAAAAGTGAAGAAATTCAGAATGTCGATTACCTCTCAAGAGCATCACTAAAATTAAAAGATCCAAACATCTTACAAGACGATGATATTATTCACTGCCAGACTATTAACCAAATTTCAACTTCTTCCATTACGTTTGAGACAATTTCTAAAGAGACAGAGAATGATCCAGAATTGTCAGTTCTAAAACAAGAACTTTCATCAGGTAACAAATATGATTATGAATATTCATTACAAGATGGAATAATTTTTAAACGACATAGAGTGTGCATTCCTGAAAAACTTCGAACAGAAATATTAAAAGAACTTCCTCACACACATTTAGGAATAGTCAAAATGAAGAATCTTGCCCGAAGATATTGTTATTGGAAAAACATCGATAGAGATATAGAGCAATTAGTTCGAGAATGTAAAAATTGTGCAGAAGTAAAAGATAATCCTAAAAAAATATCAAATCATCATTGGGAAGAGCCATCATCAAATTTTGAACGAGTACATATTGACTACGCTGGGCCTTTTTTAGGATATAATTTTTTGATAGTTATGGATGCAAGATCAAAATGGCCTGAAGTTAAAATTCAACAAAGCTCTCCAACAGCTATTTCAACAATAAAACTATTAAAAGATATTTTCAGTGTGCATGGATTGCCTCAAGTCCTTGTATCTGACAACGCATCAATATTTATATGTACCGAATTTAAAGAATTTTGTAAGGAAAATGGAATTATTCATAAGACAATAGCTCCAGGTTATCCTGCAACTAACGGGTTAGCTGAACGAAATGTAAAAACCCTTAAACAGAAATTAAAGTCAATGTCTAATGAAAAGAATTCAATATCAGAGAAGGTTGGTGAAATTTTATTTCGTTATCTAGCAACTCCATTACAATCCGGAAAAACTCCTTCAGAATTGTATCTTGGACGCCAAATTCGAATTAAACTAGATTTATTACGTCCACCAAGCAAGGGATTCAAAAACACATATATTTCATCCACTATTCAAAATCACAGAATTTTAAGTGTGGGAGATCGTGTGCAATCACGTTCTTATGCCAACAATAAGCAATCGTGGAGATTTGGTATCGTTAAACAACGAATTGGTAAATTACACTATTTAATAAAACTCGATGACGGGAAAACTATAAAAAGACACATCAATCAATTGAGGAAAAATGGGATTCCTAAAATTCCAAGAATTACATTTTCCCCAAAACCTGATATCATTTATCCCAGGAAATCGATCCTTACTGGAAATCATTTTGATTCTATGCCATCAGAAGTTCGAATTATGAAGAATTATGGTAAGCCAGTGTCTGGTGTTTCCAATGGTTCCGGTGCTCTACGAAGTCCTCCTATTCGAAGATCAACAAGGATACGACAAGCACCACGTTATCTATCGCAGCGGTTCCCAACCGCTGTTCCGCGGCACACCAGTGTGCCGTCTGAAGCACCGTGGTGTGCCGCCGGGTCTGGATGTCACGGTCCTATTCACCCGCTATAACACCTCCCGTCACTCCCCCCGCCGGTGTCATAGGTGATCACGGCGCTGTGCAGTGCTATAACTCCTCCCCTTGCCAATCTTGACAAGTGTCCCCGCCTCCATGAGGCGCAGGCAGACGCCTCACACAGTGTCAGCGAGACAACGGCTGCTGTGAGGAGAGAGACACTGATACTGCAGTGATGGACAAGTTTTTGAAAAGGAAAGAACTGGACTCTGAACAAAATCTGGAGCCAGATGAGAGCCCGAGTATGAGTGGGGGTCAAAGGAAAGCAAAGATGGTTAAATTCTCTGGCGCAAGGCAATATAGCGAAAGCTATATTTCTGTTGGATTTACTTCCACTGGAGATGAACACAAACCAACTCCACTGTGTGTGGTGAAAAGCTAGCTAACAGTGCTATGGTCCCAAGCAAACTTAAACGCCATCTCCAAACGAAACACCTTTTGCTTCAAAACAAGGATGTGGACTATTTTGTTCGCCTGCGTGACAACATGGAGAAACAGGCAACTTCTATGAGAAAAACAACAAAGGTAAATGAAACAGCTCTTAAAGTTAGCTATCAAGTTGCTGAACTTATAGCCAAGACAAAAAAGTCGCACACTGTGGCAGAGACATTAATACTTCCTGCCTGCAAAGCTATTGTAGAGGAGATGCTCGGACCTGAAGCAGCAAAAGAAATAGCCAAAGTCCCTTTCTCAAACAACACAATTTCCAGACGTATTAATGACATGTCTGCAGACATCGAAAGTGTGGTTTTGGAAAAGATCCGTATCAGTGAGAAATTTGCATTGCAGCCTGACGAGTCTACTGATATCAGTGGACATGCTCAACTCTTAGCTAATATTGATGTTGATGGTTTGCAATGGTTGATGGTTTTGCAATTCGAGAAAACATTTTTTTGCAAGGTATTGCCAGAAAAAACAACAGGAGAAGAAATTTTTCGGGTCACATCAGAATACCTTGAACAAGGAGGACTTAAGTGGGAAAACTGCACAAGTGTCTGCACCGATGGAGCTGCAGCCATGGTCTGGCGCACCAAAGGCTTTGCAAGCAGAGTGAAGGAAAGAAATCCAGATGTGATTATTACGCATTGTTTTTTACAACGCGAGGCCCTCGTAGCCAAGACTTTACCATCAGCCTTAGTTCATGTGTTGGATGATGCTGCGTGCATGGTAAACATTGTAAAGTCACGACCCATGAAAAGTCGCATATTTGCAGCTTTGTGTGAGGAGATGGAAGCAAAGCATAAAACCTTGCTGTTTCATACGGAGGTCCGGTGGTTGTCGCGTGGCAAGGTCTTGGTTCGTGTGTATGAGCAGCGGGAGGAACTTAAAGTGTTTCTGACAAATGAGGGGTCAGATTACGCAAAGCAAGTTGCAAGTGATAAGTGGTGTACAAGGCTGGCATACCTGGCAGATATATTTCATCATCTGAATGAATTGAACACCCGAATGCAAGGCCGAAATGAAAACCTGCTTACAAGTACAGATAAAATAAATGGATTCCGTTCAAAGGTGCAACTCTGGCATCAACACGTGGAAAGTGGCAATCTTGAAATGTTTACACTCACCATGCAATGGCAAGGTGTGTGAGATAATAGTTAAGCATTTAAAAACTCTTGAGGAAAAGTTGTCATTTTATTTCTCTCCAGTCTCCACTGAATGCCTTGACTGGGTTAGGGACCCTTATCCCGTTCATGACCAAGGTCTCGTGGGCGCGACGCAGCGATTCCACTCTTATTAGCCCAGCGTCGCTTCCACGCGAAGAGCTCCGATTGATATGGAGAGAGTAGCGTCGCGTATGCGTAATCGGAAATCGGAACGTTTTCTTTGAATTTTTAAATGCTACTAGATGGCGTTGAACGGCCACGGTTTTCACAACAGTCGACTCATATGGTATTTGACCTTCATGAACGGGCATTAGTTTCTGTTCTATGCTTCTGTATTTGATATATTTAAATGATGTTCTGTATTTGATATATTCAAAGTGAGAATCACGGCTCTTTAAAGGGCTGGGATTTATTGCGCGCTGTGTTTATATTTTGACAGATTGTGGAAATTTAGGGAACGTTTATTAGTTAAAATGTTGGTGTAGAATTGCGTTTGCCTTTTGAGGTTTGATAGAGGTTTGAAAGGCGAGGAAATATCTGCTTTGGAATTCAGATCCAGGGTTATTCATCAAATAATAGGAAAATTCGCAAAACCAAGGAGCTCAATATCTTCTCCAAAATTACCAAGCATTCAATCATTTCGTCTAACTGGTAGACATTTTCCAAAATTTTATATTGATGGGAAAGAAAATAAAAGTAGAAAATGTGTCGTATGTGCTAAAAAAAAAAAAAAAATCGAAAACAAACATCATGAGTGCAAAATATGCAATGTTGGACTCTGTGTGGATCCTTGTTTTGAACTATATCACACACAGCAGAATTTTTAAATTTCGATTTTATTCAGAATATATTATTATTCTTAATTTCCTCTTTTTTATTTCGTGTTTGTAATATTTGCAGCTTTATTTTATTGTGTATAGTATTTGTTTTCATGTGCATAGTAATAATTTTAGTTTTTTGCATATTTCATTCATTTTTATTAACGTTATATTTTTTATTTTAATACCTATTAAATAGCGGTATAGTATATATATAATTTATAAATTTGGAGTCTTTTCATAAGAATGCTGATTTTATAGGAATATTTTTGTAAAATTAGACTTAACTGCTTAAAATGCGCTGTCCGGTAGTGACGCTCCGTTTCAGAGTGTTCGGTCCCGTGATGAGAGTTTTATTTCCGGCTCGCTGGTCCTCAAGGGGTTATAGCTCAGCATTAGTTGTTGGAAAGGAAATGACTTTACAGGAGCAGAAGGAACTAATTGAACTGAGACAAAATCGTGGTTGCAAGCTAAGATTTTCTGATCTACTTTTGGACAGTTTTTGGTTGGATACTGCCAAGGAGTTCCCCCTTCTGGCAAACAAAGCTATTTTGACATTGCTCCCTTTTTCCACTACATATCTGTGTGAGATTAGCTTTTCAAGCATGATTGCTATGAAAACCAAATACAGAGAGAGACTGAGAACTGTTGACGAAGAGCTACGAGTGTGTCTTTCTTCGATTCCAGCCAGAATATCAGCTTTGTGTTCAGCCAAACAGGCCCAGGTTTCGCACTGAAAGTATTTTATAATTTTTCACTATTCTGTTTAATTAATATTTCATAATAAAGTAATTATAAAATACTTTCTTTGTGCTTATTTGATTCCTATTCAAGAGAATTACTTTATTATAGTCAATATAGGCACAGAGTTAATTTTTTAACATTTTCTAATGGTGGTGTGCCTCGGGATTTTTTTCCCCGCGACAAGTGTGCCTTGGCCAAAAAAGGTTGGGAAACGCTGATCTATCGGACTACGTAATTTAAGTGTGGGAGAATGAAGTATTCTTAAAGAACAAGCGCTAAGCAGAACACTGAGTTCGAGATTAAGATTGTTTACAAATAGAACAGTTCGATAATGTCGATGTATGTGTGTATAACCGTGTCGTCCTTTTTTCAATAAAATAATTATACCATTCCAGCTGCTTCTTTACTATAAAATACACTACAAACAATAATGCTAATTTTTGATTGAGAGGATATTTGTGAATGTATTCATTCAGTCCCTAACAGAAGTTTTTATAATAGTAAAATATTTTATCAACATATATATTGATGTGATTCTTTACATATAAAGATTTAACTTGGGAAAATCAAACACATGCAGTTGCTATAAAGCAATTAAGGTTGCGCAGAAGATATTACAGTTGAATGAAAAAAATAAACCGTTTATAGACAATGGTTTGGCAACACTTTTCTCTTCAAAATATTATTTTTAAAAAATTGGCTTTTCCAAACCAATTAGATTAATTTTATTGCAAACTATTAGGTCTAAAATTTGAATTGTTAATACTTATAATTAATTTGCTCTTATAAAAGTAAATTAGGAAAGAGAGATAAAAAAGACTTAGTTTAAAATCTCAAAAACTCGTGATTAGTAAATAAAATGAAGATGCAATCAAGGATAGTATCATGCTATGATTGCGAATATTATTTTACTAAAGATTTATAATATTTCACATAAATTCAAATGATATAAATTTAAGATAAATACTTGTTTATTCAATCACCTGAGAAACTTGGTGGGCGCAGATTTACTGTACGGTCACTCTTGGTGCGATTTTCCAAAGTTGACGATAAATAACATTTTCTGGCAACCCAACAAATTCTGACAAAATGGGAACCGGCCAATGAAAAATGGAATATTCTGTTTATTTAAAGACCTCTCCTATGCAGATATGCGAGGTTGGCGAGATCTTTGGTGATTTTTTGAAAAAGTCGCCAAGAGCAACTGTACAGTAAATTTTTACCACTTGGTGAATTTTAAAAGTAAATTACATAAATAAATTTGCCGATTCCCTTTTAATTCCAATACCTTTTTTATTTATAATTTAGACAATGGATTCGCGGAAATATATTACATTAAATTGATCAGTTTCTTGTAACATATAAATCATCTTTTTCTGATTCTTTGGCAACATTTACTTTGTGTTTTTCAATTATATACGCATAGTTTTGCTTACGTTTACATTTAAAATGTCAAACATAGTAATTCCCATATCATCATCAGCCATCTAGGCTTAAAATGGATAACAGTAATCGTATCAATCACAATATACTTTCAAGTTATTAAAAATTGACTCGTATTTTTTTGAGTCTAGTTGAAGGAAGTGTTAATATTAACTAGTTACAATTAATGGAAATTATCTGGTTTATAAAGTATAATTGAAATTACAAAAATGCGCATAAGCATACTAAATTAGCTGGTTCAATTTTTGATAAAAATATGTGTAGAAAACTTATTTATATTTTTCAAGCAATGTGGAGAGTTATAATATGTACGTCATTTCTGTATTTTATGTATCTTTTATCAGGCGGAGGCATATTTCTTTTTCTAGAAAGTATAGCACCACTGAAGGCAATAGGTGAAGGAAGTAATGAAAGTGTAACGTACAATTTTTCTCGTACGATTTATTTTATTTTTATTTTAACTATAAAATCAATATTTCATAAAACATTTTTTTAGAAAATTAGTAGTAGTTTTTTGTAATGGCTTGCATACAAATGTAACCGGAAGCATAATGACTTCGTGAAAGCTTTGACTAATTTTATTAACAAATCTCTTTTTTGTTTTTAGATATTCTTTGTCTTTCTGTTCTTATGTTAAGTACTTGTAAGACTTGTTTATATTTCCTCTATTTATGAGAAAGCTAATATGGCATTTCTTATATTAAATAATATTTTATCTAAAGGATCTCAAATTCAAACTGTTTGAATACTAAGATTACTGAAATGTGTAACCGTATTCATTATTCCTTATGAGTTTTAAAAGATTTTAAAGATAGTTCTGGGTAATCCTTGTATACGTAATCCGGCTCAGTTGGCGAGAATTAAAATGTTTAGCGACAGTTTATAAAGCGATAAAGTTTACATTTTCTTTTGTAAATTTTTTTTCGATATAATGATTTATATACAACTGAAACAAACTAGTTAGTTTGTTTTAGTTACTCATTAGCATAGAACATCTCATTTACGAAATGAGTAACAAAAACAAATTAATTTATTATGTAAGTATGTTCAAAGTTAATGACAATCAGATTAAAAAAATTAATTGAGTTATTATATGAATAATTAAGTATATAATGATGAAGGTTACAGATACCTAAGTAAAAAAAAATTATTTTTTTCTTGTATGGTTAAATGAATACTTATAAAAATTATGGATGAAATATAAATAATTGTTAACAATATCTTATGCTGATTTTCTTAAGTATCCTTCGTGATATTTTATAAACTTAAAAAAAAACAATAAAAATAATCTTTTGAAGCATATATTTTTAGGAATATTCAAAACATGCCTCATAATTTTGAATCCTAGTCAAAAATTAAAATCATAACTTGAACTGTGGCATATTCAAACACAGTATATAATTCATTATGTAAATTTCTAAAAATAAAGAAAATTGTTAAAACTAAAAAATTTATATTTTATTATTTTAATATGCACCCCATCTTATCATTCTCGTATTCTACAAAACCTAAGGAAATGTTAGCATTGTTAAATAATAAGGAAATTATAATTATCCAAGAAATATTGTATGCAGAAGAGACGTCCTAAAATCTTTAGTTTCAATGAAATATTTGAAATAAATTGCATAATATTCTTTTATATTTTTTATAAGAATATTATAATTAATACATTAATCAATATAATGATTACATTTTTATAAGAGTATTATAAAGGCATAATTTATTTTTTGTGGGTGTTTAAGGTATTGGAAACATTCTGCTCGCAAATAATTACACAGAAGAACAGATAAACACTGCAATTACTAAATGGGAGTCTAAGAATATATTCTCTTTCTTTTCACCAGAAGAAAAAACTTCAACATGGACATTTTTCAACGCCTTCCTGTTCACTTTTTATTTAACTACTACAATTGGTGAGTAAAAGAAACTTTGATTGCAATAATAGTAAGTGAAATTTCATTTATTAGAAGTATTTTCCAAAGTACACCAATGTGCAAAACTTAAGCAACAATGTAAATTTTAAGTAGATAGCCATGTAATTGCATAAAAGGAGTTCTTGCGATCATTACAATGAACACATAATTCAGTAGAAAGGTCATGCGTATGCCAATATCAGTGGCAAAACGTCAGAGGTGATGTGAACGTATGCAAAACGCGCGCACTCGGCGCTCGCAGTTCAAGCCTACGATGAAAGGAAGGTCGGATTAGTAATTAAAGACTTCAGTTTCAAGTGCAAGTGAGTGTGTCCGTGAAATATGTCTAGAAGAAATCACCTGGACGACTTCAAACGTGAAAGAGTGATTGGAAAACTGGAGGAGTGGTGTACTGTGACCAGTGTAGCTGAAGAGTTCGGAATCATCAAAATTGTTGTTTCGCAGACTTGGAAAGCCTTCAGAATCACAAGTACAGCTGTATGAAAAATTGGTGGAGGCCGCCCTAGGAAAAAAACAACAATGGATGACCGTTATATCGTCTTGCAGGCAAAAAAAAAAAAAAACCCCGATACCAGTCAGCATGCGCATTGCTCAGCAACTGTACACAGCGACGGGGCGCAAGTATCGTGGTTTACTGTGGTCAGACACCTTCACAAAGGTGGCCTATTCAGCCGCCGTCCTGAACGCTGCCTTCCGTTGACAGCTTGCCATCGGCGGCACCATTTAGAATGGTGTAAAGAGCACAAAAACTGGACATCTGATCAATGGAGTCACAGATGAGAGTCGTTTAAGCGCCACAAACGATTCTCAACGCCAGTTGGTTTAGAGAGAGGTTGGAGCACGGTTTCATCCCAGTAACATAACGAAAAGAGACCGTTATTGTGGTTCTGGAGTTCTCGTCTGGGGAGGCATTATGCTGAACATGTGGACTGAGCTTCACATTTTTGACAAAGATCGCTATTGTCAAAAGGTAATCCTTTCTCATGTGCGTCTGTTCCGAGGTACCATTGGAGCAGATTTCATTTTTATTGATGATAATGCATGGCCACATCAGACTCATGCTGTTCAGCAACTACTGGAAAGTGAAGACATCACACGAATGGATTGGCCAGCGTACTCCCCTGATTTAAATCCCATAGAACATATGTGGGATGTTTTGGGGAGACTCAGTGCGGCACGATTGCGTCTCCTAAGGAACACGCAGCAACTGAAACAGATGCTGATTGAAGAATGGGCACTTTTACCGCAAGTATAGCTGGACAATCTAGTGCTGAGTATGGGGAGACGGTGCAAATCAAAAATTGCAGTAAGGAGAGGGCATATCCCATACTACATCTATAAGATAACTATTATATATAAGATATAAGAACATCTATTTGTTATTGTTCCTCTTGGACAGATGATCTTGTGCAGGGGTATTGTGATTTCAATAAAGCCAATTTTTGTTTGATTCCATACTGTATGCATTGTATTCATTTTTGTGCAACTATGCTTTCGCCATCCTTTATGTACAAAATGATGTGTTTCATGTCTGAATTTCATTTCCTTCAGATGACTTCTCTCGGAGTTATGGCAGAAAAACCACCTGATGCTTAAGTTTTGTGCACCAGTGTATATTAATTTCACACAATGATTTATGTTAAAGATATTTGAGTGACATACTGATCATCATTTACCAGTTTATTTTTAAATTATGCGAAAATGGTCTTAAATTTAAGATGAAATTTTTCATAAAAAATATTTGAATAAATTTTTCATGTAAAAAGATACCCAGGGAAACGTTTCCAAATTTTTTAATGATTCATATTATTTATATTATTAAATGATTTCAATATATATATTGTGTATTAATTGAATAAGAAATATATAGAGTAACCCGAATATAATGCTGTGTCTAGGCTAGGAAGCGATATTAAAATTGACATCATCAGCAGTTTGACAAGATGTAGAACAATATGAATTATAGTCCGAAGTAAAAAATAAAAATAAAACGCATGCATGGAATTTCATTACATATATATTCTAAAAATTCAATGACTAGGTAACTCGATTGTTAAAAAAGTGTACCTGCTTTGATTTTAGAGTATTAATGCTTGCCTCAAGAGTAAGCCTTAAATACATTAATCCTAATATTCCTTTTTCTTCGAATTGTCACTGAGAAAAAATTGCGAACAAACGATATAATTATATTTCCTTTTATATACTCTAATTTATATTGTGCACATGTAATATGGAGAAAAATTGTGTCATCTTTAACGTTACAGTAATAACTGCAAATTGTAACTATTAATTTTTAAGATGTATTAATGTCTTGTATATAAATTATAAAAATGAACACAATAATTTATTAACTTTATATTAATGTCAAAAAGGAATATTATAAAATGAAAAGAAATTTGATGGAAAAGAATATTATTGAATAAAAAGATATATGATAAAAAAAAATAATGTTTAATAAAAAGAAAGATTTTTTATTTACCTGCTATTTAATTTTCATGATTTCAGAAAATATATATTCTAATAGGTTATGGAGATGTAGCACCTCAAAGTGATGTTGGACAGATGGTGTGTATTGTAATTGGTGTAATAGGCGTTCCAATCAGCATGTTGTTCTTTAAAATTCTGGCAAGTTCTTTCTCTGAAGGCTATGACGAAACAGTTTGGCTCATCCAAGGAAGCGAAGCTGATGCCAAAAGGAAATTCATCGCAAATTTAGGTTTCTATGTACCTTGGACACTGGTACTCATAATCGTTCCTTCTATAGCTTTTATGTTCACTGAAGAATGGACTTTCATTGAGGGCTTATATTTTTCCTGCATTACATTATACAGCGTTGGACTAGGAGATTACGTTGCTGGTAAGTTATGAAAATAACAGTGTTAAAATTACTGAAAATAGCACTTCCATTACAATATTCATGTATTTTTAGGAATCATCAACTGCGAGAAAAAAGTATTATAGCAGGAATTATAATGCAACAAACTGTTTTTTTTTTTTTTTTTTTTTTTTTTTTTTTTTTTAAATAAATCAAACCTCAGTTAAAGCAAATGGCAACATCGTATAATTTCACAATTTCACTATATCTTTTATGCAATTACAAAACATTATTTTTTTCTTATGTGATTTTTTCAGCAGGAGTTCACTATAAACATCGCCTTTTAAATCGAAGGAACAACTTTGATATACCCCCCCCCCAAAAAAAAATTTACGTGCCAAATCTGGCACTCTCTAGGGACTTTTTAGGGTTGCTGTTTCTTATTTTGGTTTTACCAATTTCGGTTTTTTCAGATTTAAGGTTTTTGCTGTTGCCAAATTTAGTATTTTCTTGTATTTTGTACCATTTTCTGAGTTTGTTTTTTAAAGTTTTTTATGTATTAGTTATTTGTATTTAGCAAAAATCCATCTTGGCCAGAGAAAAAAGGCGCCAAAAACAGGTATTTTTGCTTGGCGAGAAAAAAAGTCGCCAAATTTCCGATTTGG
>JAPDSC010119428.1:134586-147206 GCA_026290005.1 Latrodectus geometricus
TATATATATATATATGTGTGTGTGTGTGTGTGTGTGTGGGGTAGTGGTAGCCTTTTCTACTCTCAACGAAATAGGTCTGAGATTCGATTCTCGAGATGAGCAAGATCGACTCAACATTTCATCCTCGAACTGATAGCCGAATGGTTAGCTCTCCTTTCTTCTGTTTAACAGTTCGTAGTTTCGAATTCCACCTTGGTTTTAGATATTTGCAGCAGTAATTCAGAACCTACTTTAAGCCGTAGATCCCGGTCTAATTAGCCATCGTGTGCAAAAATTTACCTTTGAGCTATAAATAAACCAAATCAGCATTTCAGTGGGTTGGTAAACTGAGTATCAAGCATACTTGGGAACTAAACATTGGGAGTTTAACGTTAGGCTCTAACCGGGACTAATGCTTTGCACCCAATGGCCCTCGTTTATGGAAACTGATGTGGGATCTGTAGGCTTTGTCCCCCATATAGTTTATCGGGCTACTGAGTTTAGTTTAGTTTAGCATGTATTAAAAAATGAAATATTAATTATAGATATTGAAATTATTGTGTTGCACTTAGAATATAATATTTTCAGCTACTGAATCTGTTTGTGTATTTTACAATTTATCTTTATGATGAAAAACAAAAAATTTAAAAATTTAACATATGCACATAAAAGTCTCACAAAATAAATTACTTCTGTGCATGTTAACTGAGATATTAGGGAGTCTGTTAAATATACCGTAGTGAGTTAATTAGTCATTTGTATTATCCATTTCTTTTCCATTCTCCTAAGGAAAACAAGACAAAAATAAGGTATAAAAAAGGTTAATATTTTTTAATAAAGTTATATTTATTAACAAGGTTAATAATTATAATAGTAATAAAAAAAGGTTAATATTTATTAGGTGTCCAAAACTGTCTCATTAAAAATTGATAAATTTTCGGTTTCAAAATTGCCCTAAATTCATAAAAGTTATCATATCGTATATTGAAACAAATCCATAAAAAAATGAAACAAACCAAGAACAAGATTATGACAAAAATTCCTATTTTTCAACTATTTGTTTATTAAAAGTTTAATTACAAGTTCATGTTTAAAGGAAAGTTCAATTACAAGTTCACGCACATGTTAAAAGAGAATCTATTTTCAGTTCTGAGATATTGGATAGTATAATTATGTGTCCTATTAAGTAGGCATATCACTTATTTCCCGAATCAAATCGAGAAATTAGTTGATGTTTGTAGTAAAATGCGTTCGATAGGTATGGCAGACTCCAAAGAGTCCCCAGATTCATTCTAGAGAAAATTTTGATTGTGACATTGTTGTTGAATAATAGAAACCACGCATTTCTTAAATTATAAAATAATGGAAAACTTTTCCCACGAGTATCAAAATAAAATGTTTGTTATCTGTAAGTACACTGAAAGTTACGCATTTTATAGCTATGTGTTAAATCTTCGATATGCCAATGATACAGAATTTAATACTTAAGTACAAAAAAAAAATATCATGCCAATAAATTCAAGGAAACAATGTTTATTGACATGATAATAATATTTATTTAATGGGGAAGTAAAAATTAAAAAATACTGTGTACCGAATACGAAATTAATGATGTATCATTAGCGGTTCTTTAGTCTGTAGTAGAATAGTATAAGTTAACTGAAATGAAGTAAGTTAAATGCAATAAACTAATCTAATATGTTAAATAAATGAATTAAAATTGTATTCGAATATTTTCATTCTTATTTTTCTCGCTTATTTTAGAGTATTAAACACGAATTCAGTATTTGGCGTGTTAACGAAGCAGCCACTAAGATGAAACTTTTTGAAGAAAACCATCTTAAGGATATCACTCTCACAGCGGAGAAGTTGAAATCTATAATAACAGCTGAGTTACAAAGAAGAGGATATAAAGTTAAAATTGACACTATCTCGACCAAAGGAGGATGATTTGTTATAAAATACCAAACTTATCAAGAAGTTAAAAGATTTATATTTTGATATTTCGTATACTTTTTGTAATTAGATGGAGGAACTCAAATAAACAGTCTTGTTGGATGTACAAGCATATAATTCAGGATTAGACAGTTTTGAATATCGAAAATCTCTAAATATAACAAAAAAATTATTTTCCTTATTTATTAATTGATTTTTTAAAAATGAACGTTTTATATGTAAACCCTCTAATATGAGGAATGCCTTCTCAAAATTTATTCGTCATCAACACTCAATACATTATGTCTCTCTCAAATAAGCTATTCTGAATCAATTGATTTATGAAAACAAAGATCAATATCCTTTAGATGGTAGAATGCAGACTGGAGAATATCAAGCTGGATTTTTGATTATGATTTAGGTTGACAAGGCACTGTTTCAATATATTGCTATTTAAAATGTGTCCTTGGAAATTAATAATATGCAAAATTAATTAGAATCATCTTCAACATATTATTTCAGCACATTTTATATACATGCAATTATGACAAATACAACATAATGACGACCATATTAATCAATAAAAATGTTATATATTTTTAACAAATATTTCTCCTCGATCTGAAAGATTCCATTCAACTTCGCCTGTGAGACATTCGACGTTGTTGACTAGATTGCCGAAATGTCTGGACAGGCTCTGGCTCAGATGTTCTAGTGCCATATTCTCCGGTAATTTCCATTTCTGATGAATTCTCTTTGCGAGATCTTTGCCTCGACCGTCGCCTCGTTGTGGTCATCTGTGAATCTCTTTGAGGTTGAAGCATCTCTTCCATGGGTTCTGATACGGCTACTGAAGCAGGTCGAGATGCTTCTTCTGAACTTGATGCCTGCATTGGAGCTCTTCGATGACTGGTATCTCGCAGCAGATTCAGCATCGAGTCACTGGGGATGGATATTCCCCTAGGTGCTTCTCCGAGTCCAATGTTTTGAAACTCAGATGGTCCATATACTCTTGGTGGATATTCTGGCTCTATATAATCAGGCTTAACTCCGGTCTGAATACGTTTCCTTCGAGTTTGCCTTCTCTTTGACTTTCGGGCTCTGTTGTTATTTTGCTAAAAATAATAATATTATAATAATATATTATTTTAAAATGTTATTTTAGGTATCAATTCAATTTATACTACATATGAAAAACATTTTACATTATCTCTCAATAAAATGAATTTTTTCTGTTTGGCTTTCTCCACGCTTAAAAACTATGCAATCCATCATAAGTTACATTGCTCATTTCTTATTGCACACGAAATAATGCAGATAAAAGTTCGGAATTATTTTCATGCATTGATTTTTTTCAGAGAAAACACAATTAAAGGAAAACATTTTATTGAAAATAAGTTTACAGCCATGTTTCTAATATTATGTATTGATTAATTACAAATGACACGAAAAAAAAACTTTCCTTATAAATGCTTGAAATAAATTTCTCTTTTAACGTGTAAATTTTGTGGAGCATTTTTGATACATGATAAGTTGCTTTATTTTTTTCATACGCAATAACTGATTTTTTGTAACATTGTTATGAATAATAAATTAGAATATCCAATCTTACATGCGTAACCCTTTCAATAAATATTCCCGCTAACATGAAAAAAATCATTCATTGAATTAACAGAGTTTCTTAATCTTCGAATTAAGGATAATGGTATGTACAATACTTTATTTATTTACATATCTTCAAACTGAATATATTAATGTTTTATAAGAATAGGCACACATTTTTTTTAAATTATAATTATGATTAATTTACTAATGATACAATTCTTACAATTAAAATTTAATTCAATGCCTAAACACAATTTAAGAATCATAACGTAAATATTTTAAAATGCCAAAAGATTTTTCTGCAACTAATCTAATAGAAAATGCTAGAAACATCATGTAAAATAAAATTCAAACAATCGACTTAACATTAACAATTTAAGAGAAGACTAAAGGCAATGTTGATAAAGTATGCTACCAACGAAATATAAGTCAGTTTTAATTAATCTGATCGCGCGCGAACATTAAATGAACCAGTATTGATACTAGAATAAAAAATCAATGAACAAAAAAGACCTATACCCAGATAACATTTCAGTTATCTTATAACATGGAGCTCCAGATATGGTCTATATAAGATAAAAACAAGTTTACTGTCTTAAATAACTCTAGCAATGCATATTATTGCAATTATAAGCTGCTTTTTACAGATTTATATGTTTATATTTTCCTGTTAAATGAAATAAAGAAATAATTATCTAAAACTAATAAACTTTTAACATTGTTTTTTATTTGAAAATTATGAGGATTTGTTACTTAATATAACAGTATATCCATGCATTAGCAAATATAAATAAGACGCTGCATCTCTTAAAATATGCTTCTCAAATAAGCGGCTTTTATGCAATTGTCAATAGCATAAATTCTTTCAGAAATTGCTATATGTACATAAAAAAATTTAAAAATTATTGAATTTGAGAGAATAATTAACCTAGGTATGTAATTACAGACACATATTTTTTGATAGCCAAAATTTATTTAAATTTTATTCATTGTAAAACAACAATAAAATTCATTTTCTTTTTTGCTATACAATTTTTAAACGAAAGTCAAAAACATTATAAGTAACATATATATGATTTTAAGATTCATAAAATAATATTAAATAGAGTTCTATTTATATAAGTTAAAGTAAAGTCGAGAAAAATAAAATGACGTATTTTGAATTTAAAGTAAGATTGAATTTTTTAATTATGCAATCGTTTCTTTTAATTCTTGAAATTATTAAAAAAAATTAAAGTTCTAAATGTTAAAATAAATAAATATCCTTTGCTTTTAAATAAAATTTTTATGAGAAACTGAATATGCAAATTGAAAATAAAGATTTTTTTTGAAAGTAGTTAAAAATAAACTGAATTTATGATATTGAACAGAAATATTTCATATATATACGCAAAATAATTGCTTCAAAAACTAATATTTTATATTCACGAATACAAATATTCCTTTATTAAAATCATTAAACTTATTGGAAAATTAATTGTATATTTCATCCAAAACAAATATCTACATTTTCAAACTAAAATACCATGAAATCATGCCAATATTTATTTATTTAAACATTTTTCAAAATTAGGAGTAAGTTTTTAAATTCTAACTACATCCGACTTTTAATAAATAATAATTTAACCTTTTTATATACAATAAACTTTATTTTAAAGTTAAGAGGAATGGAAATATTTTATTAGAAAGAAATGCATATTTATTTTCGATTGGTATTTAAATTAATATGCATAAGCTTAATTTTTCGGTATTATTAAATTTTCATACTTTACTAATAAAAAATTTATGAACTTCTTACAAACAAAAGATAGTTTAGTTAAATTGACTAGTTCCAACTATTTTTGCCTACTTTCTAAAATATTTTACTTATTATTAAGAATAACCATAATTTTTTAGTAATGTGTAAATTTTTAATTTTACACATTAGTTTTAATAATGTAATAAGCATAAGATTTTATTCATTAAATTTAAGTATATATTTAATAGAATTTAAATTTTATCAACAAAAATATTATGTTATTCTTTAAATAATTTAACATGTGTTTTCCGTAGTCACTTGGAATATAGAATAAATCAATTACTAAATAATTTTATATTAATATTAATTCATAGGAATGAATGTAAAGCAACAAAAAATATTACAAAAGGAAATTTTAATTTTTTTTTTAGTTAGTTTTGCTAACAATTATAAATATAAACTAACATTTGATTTATTCCGAAATTTATTTAAAATGATAAAGTAATACGCGAAACATATTAAAAATAGTTTTCTATTCAGAATTTAATTTATTTCAAAATAACCATTCAGAAAATTAGTTTGCAGTTAATAATGTAATATAAAAAACTCATATTACATCAAATATAAATTAATGAAAGACAGATATATTTTTATGCATAAAAAAGTGAATCCCCTCTTTCAGACTAATTTTCTTTAGTGTCTTTTAAAATCAAGTACTTTTATTAGTAGAAATTCAAATATAGGTATTGAATTTCTCTTACCTCCATTCGAGTCCTAAAATCAACATATTCCACATTACTTCTGGGAACTGCCTGCATTTCTTCACGTGGGATATCAGCTGGATATTCCATTGATGGATCTAATGACATCGATGAAGGTCGAATTCCGGATCTTTGCAAACGTTGCCTGCGATTTGCCCTCAATTTAGTTCCATACTCCTCGTCGCCATATGTGGGAGATGGGGCTGCATATTCCACATCAGGATTTCTTACCGGAAGTATAGGATTTGATTGGACAGTATCTTCCTTTGTTGGTGGCTGAACAAACAATTGGGAGTTCTGCTGACTGTTGCTGCCATAATTTCCGATTAATCCAAAATTATCATTGTTGGCAGGAATAACTTGAGTGTTTACCCGAGCATTTCTTGTACTACGTAGTGCATTGAGGAGTGAATCTGGAGGAACATAAACACCAGGTGGAACCTCCCCAAGGGCTATGTTCTCGAACGGAGAAGATGAATAAGACGGCGGGTTGTTGGTTATTCTTTCCGTTCTACGGATTGTCCTGCGAGATACTCCAGCTTTTGTACCATCTGCAGATTGAACATTTGGATCAGCCATAACAGGAGCCGAATTGGTATTTCGATCTGGTACTGCCCAACTTGTAGGAGGCTGCATATAAAAGTTTTGCTGTGGGTTGTTGTTTCCATTGTTATTGGATAAATCGTAATTTAAATTGCTAGGTGGTGAACTTGGTATGTTTTGAGTTCTGCTTCTGTAAGATGGATTGCGCAAAGCATTTAAAAGTGAATCTTGAGGAATATAAACTCCACTGGGGGCCTCGCCTAGCCCTATGTTTTCAAATGCCGAAGGTGAATATGAACGAGATACAAACTGGCATCTTCCTAATGTTATGGTTAAACATGCTATAAAAGAAAACAATTAATAATTGATTTTAAACATAAAATGAATGATTTATTCTATAGTTTTATGCTATTTAAATTTAAGCTTCATATTATTTTATCAACAACACTTAATTTCAGAAATAAAGGAAGTTCAAATGGATTATATTGAATAAAAAAATTTTATTCCATCATTGTTTTAAATTTTTTGTGAATAAAGCATAGTAAAATATTGAAAAAATCAGCAACATTTCGTTTATATGAATTTAAAAAGGTGTCAAATCATTAACATTTGATTCAGTGTGAATTTCATTTCGAGAAAATATAAAAGAATCCGTGCTAATTCGCTAAATGAATTTATTAAATTTTATTTAATTTATTATTGTTTTAAATACCAATTTCTTTCTGATAATGAATAATTATTTCATTTGTATTTTGTTAGTAATTTAATCATGTTAATAATAAATATTTACTTTTAACATTTACTTAATTTTAGACAAAGTCAAAAAAGAAAATAAGTTAAGAAATAAGTAATAAATGGAATGCAATATAATTAATAAATCAAATTTTCTTACTTAAAATGAGGTAGAGTTGAAGTTTCATGATTACAGGATATTGCTGCAACCAAGCTACAATTAGAAGAAAGTAGTTATTTTCATTCACAAGCAAAATTAATAATGAAACAAAAATCAAATTTCTAAAGTTTGACACAAATTATTTATATGCTTAACAATTATACTATGCGTGATACAAAAAACATTCATAGCCCTTTTAATCTCTTAAAACTATAAAAATAGATATTTTAGAAATTTTTAAATATTTTAATACATTAAATTAATACTGTTTACAATAATAAAAATTTGTATTTTGATGAATATTATAAATTATAATTTATTATAATAATGAAGAAATAAATGAAATTAAACTATTAAATATTTCCCTTTTATAATTTAAAAAAAAAAACAAAAACAATTTACATTCATTTATTTTATAGAATAAATAAAATATTTCATTTTTTTGCCGCATTTCGAAAATAAAAAGGTAATTTTTCAGAAAAAGAAAAAGTTTGTATATTTTATTTGTAAATAAGTGTCAAGATAAAAAAAATGCATAAATGTTATTATTATTAGACTCTTATAAAAATGCGAATTCATAAAAGTGTGAGTCATAAAAACAAGATTTGATATTATTTAAGAGGGTGTGTCAGTTCACATCCGTATTAACAATATAAAGAGACCAAGCAAATACCCGTGACGTAGTTTAAATGCTTGAAAAACTAAATCATGGCTTTTTTTTTTTTTTTTTTTTTTTTTTTTTTTTGGGAGTATTATGTCCTTCAATAAAATTTAAATTTAGACAACAGATGATATAAAAGTTATATTTTAAAATTATTTAAATAGAAAGGGAGTATAAAAATTCCAATGATAAATTCCCCTTAACAACTAAATGGTCAATACTAACTTTTATTTTAACATTTTGTGTATTCGAATCTCATTTTAAGTATGTTGTTTTCAGAGTTTTGGATACCATACACGTTAAATCATAAACATATAAGTTGAATAAGCTCTCGCATGAATAAAATACAGTGGTAAATTAAACTATCCAAGCTCCTTTTTAAGTGACCATTAATTTGCATGAGAATAATTAGGAATTGAAAAATTGATCACTTTTATTACGGTTAATTATAAATATGTATAATTTATATGATGTAAATTTTAATGCCAAAAGCAAAACATTCATTTGTGTTTTATAATATACATGATTTAAATTTAAAATTAAATTGTTTTTCAGATATTTAGCTCAAATAATATCTAGTATCAAAATTTTACCTCATTTGTAATATTGAATTAGTTTATTAGCTTAAAACAGGGGTTGTGCATTGAGGGGATCATAAAGGCATTCTTCTATAATTTTCATGATCCACACACCTAAAAATATACTTATTTAACCTGATTTAGAGCATGAAGTTCTTTAAGAAATTAAATAGCTCTGAAACTCGTAATTATGAATTCATATTGAATTTGAATTTAATCACATGCTGAATGCTCCTTGAACATACTTCTTTTAAACTCATGCATTTTTTTCTCTCCTAGTATAAGCTAGTGATAATACTTCAAATCTGGGAAGTATTTCTTTAAGATATCGCTTTTCTTATACAAAATGAACAATTTTTTAAAAATTGCAAATTATTAACACGATTTTCAAATTTTCATAATGGTATTTGGATTTTTTTTTATAAATCCTCATTGAGTCTTGTATTGAAATAATTTGTTTTTTATTTTTTTAAAAATAATCGCAGCTGATTTTTGTACAATGGAAAGAGTAATTTTCAAGTCCAAAAGGTTTGAGTTCAAATCTCAAGTAGATTAATGTAGGGTTATTATGAATCAGGGACTTTCTCAGGATTTTTCCTTACACCCTAAACGACAGTTTAAATGATATTTCTAGAGCGATGTTTGTTTAGAATTGGAAATTTCTAAAAGACAGAACGATAAAGTTCATTTTGAATTATCAAAATTTTTTAATTAGTTTTTATTTATTTAACTAAATATGTGTATTAAAATTAAAAAATTTCCTTATCATTTTATTAATTCACATCTTCTTTGTTTATTTTAATATTTTTTCAATGCATTTCACATCACTTGTAAAAATTGGCTGATGTACTTTCCTACTTGATTATTTAATTAAGAAATCCCCAATAAAATCGTACATTAAATAACATAAAAGTATTAAATGATATAAGCGTTATTTACATAGTGATAAATACAACAGTAAATTTAATTTTTTCAATTAAATAAATTAAATCCATTTTTATGCGTTAAATTTCAACAAACAAAGAGAGAAATATTACCAACCTATATTAAATAACAACAAACATTAATAAACTATTTCAATTTTTTTCAAACTCAAGATATGGTTCATGTATTGTAACATATTATCTTCTAGCATACACTATTAATAAAATGTTCTTAAAATTAGCTATATCAATTATGAAACTAATATGAGATTCATACTCTTCTTCCCACCCAAAAAAAAAGCGTACTTTAAATCTATTTTATAATTGTTACAGAAAAATTAAAGCTAAACAACTTTATTTACATCTTTTCACAAAATAAACTTTTTCGAAATAATTAAAATATATAAAATAAACTGCTTACTGTAATTTTTTGACAAAAATAAATATTAAGAATTAAATATTTCTTAAATTAATTATTTATTTCTTATTTGTAGAAACATAATAATTTACTTTTAAAATTTTTATTTAAAGTTATAATTTTCTCAATTTCTCGTTATCTTATAAATTATGAAAAATAAGATTCATATTATTAAAGAATAAAATTATGTAGAATATAAGTGCACTCACCAAGCTGACCAACCGATCAGGAATATATCCACACCTTAATTTAATTCCTACCTTTCCCTTTCCAAAGCACTGCAATGAACAACAAGGAAAAGTAAACAAAAATGCTCTAATTAAAAATATACCGGTTCCATGATGATTTTCATATCGAGGTGTGTACTTCCGTCTAGGTCATAATACGGACGACCTTGAGATCATGGTCAGTCTTGAAGAATTCAGGTCAATACAACGCATGATAGAAAACTTGTCAAACACGCGAAGAACACAAGAAGCGTTTATTAGGATAGTTCTTGAACGTCGCTTTCACTACTGCATACCAATCACCTTCGATCATATTCTTCTCGTCAATTCCAGATACTCGTTGTAGGAACGCAATCATTAATCCTTAAGGCATCCCAAAGAATTGCATACTAATGTTCACATCCCACTTTCCTTTTATTTCATATGATTCTCCTTGGAATTTATTTTAAAATTTCAAAGGTAAAAGTTTAATAATGTATAGTAACATCAGACAACAAGTGTGGGATCATCCACATTACCTTTCTGTAAGTGTACTATTTTAAATATGCGCCTTCCCATATATCTAATTTTGCTGTTTTTCCGGCGTGTAGGCCCAAGTAGTAAATAAAACATAAAAATAGCAATAAATTCCTTTGCAGTAAATAAAACAAATATAGCTTAAAATATATTCTGGATTAGAAATTCAAAGCATAGCAATTCAAAAACAAATTTGGCTGCTAAATCATCAATACTCCAGTTTACGACTCCATAGTTCATGTGTTTGAGTCTTACATTGGTTTTCTGACTTCATAATGATTCATAATTAAGTTCAAGCTTTAAGTGCCAATAGAAGTGATTTTAGCAAGTGAAAATTGAAGTTATAAAGAAAATTATTTATAATCTCAATATATATATATATATATATATATATATATATATATATAATTAGCTATTCTGTTATTGTTAATCAGGTGATGAGTAGCTTAGGTGGAGAAGGAAGGAGTACTTAATAAATATTTACTGATTCATTTACAATTAGGATTATTATACAGACATCTTTTAGCTAGCTCTTTCATAGCGAGCTCCTTCACACACACTCTCTCTTTACAATTACATAACATATCTCTTCATATGGCATATTCACTACTCCCATCTAGTGGCCACTCATTACTTTTTAAGTATTACTACAGCTTAATGTTAACATTATATACACACTATTTCAGAGGATCCGCAAAAATTAATTTTCTTTTTTAAAAAACGTAAAAACTAATGTTTTCAAAATAAATAAATTAATTATTCCAGGATTCCATTACCAAATTTTATCATTACATTCCATTAAATTAATATTATATATAGATATATAAATAGATTTATTTAAATGGTTCATTAAACTTACATATTCATATGAATGAAGTGCCCAGAAATACGTAATTATAATAAAATTCTAAATATTACATTAAATTAAAATATGAATTACCCTTTAATAAAAAATAATATTGTAAACATAATACGTACTTACAGTACAGTATTATGAAACATAATGCCAAATCTTTAAGTAAGAATAATTCTATCAACATTAGAGTAAGTAAAATAAATAATTAACTGTGCAATTGTTTAATTTCTTTTTAGAAAATTGATTTTTCTTCATCAATGGTGCAAATTAGTAAAGTTTTCTTGTCATTTTCTTCTTTTGAAATTTAAGGAAAATTTTACTTAACCTAAAAAATGAGAATAAATAAAAATTTATATATTAGAAAAATTTGAACTCATGAGATTCTACAACAACTAAGCGAAATATTGACAATGCTAAACAAAAATAGTAACATTGAAAACGAAATTATCAGTTTTCATGTTCAATGCAAAAGAAATGCAAAAATAAAATTTTAATTCCTTAATTCAAAGATACAAAACAATTGATTTTCATTAATGAATATTATTTCGTGAATAAAAATGAATAATCTAAAACTCACATGCTTACAACGTTATAAGCAATTTTTCATTTCAGCAAAATGAAGGCTAAACCTTCTTTTCGATTAACCGAATAATGCTATGCTTCTTCTCACAGCCTTTTACTCAAAGGTCAAATATGTTTAATTTGACTTTGATAAGATTCTAAAATATTTTATTCTTTGGCATTGAATTATAAATACGCTGTCGCTTTCAAACGGAAAATTTCTTGATCTAATTAAGAAAATGAAGGATTCATCAACATCGCATAAATAATCAAGTCTCAAGTCAAAGAGTAAAAATATTTATACAAATTTAAAATGTGTTGTTTGTGTGTATAAATGACCATTAAAAACACTAACGCCATCTACAAGTAATGCTCAATACAAAGTTTACTTTCATTGAAGAAAAACAATATATATATATATATAAAT
>JAPDSC010119428.1:157206-170656 GCA_026290005.1 Latrodectus geometricus
GTCAGCAATATTCTTAAAACTATACCAAGATTGGGAGCAAAATCCATGTTCGATATGAATTTTAAAATCTCAACTGGACTTTCTTTTTTGTTTAGCAAAGCCAAAACAGCTACTATCTCGTCTGCCAAGTCAAGCGCGTTTATATCGGATGAATTCCCATCAGTCAACACTGTTTCTAAATCTTTACAATACTTTATATGTCGTTTTGAGGAATATCTTTTAAATCAGAAATATTGTATAAAAATTGGAAATAGTTGCTGTGGGTACTGATCAAATCAAACCTGGATTCGAGTGCATTGATAGCTTTATCTAATGTAAAAAAATAAAATTCTGCCTTATATTTCAAAGCAGGATCTTCTATTGGATCATCTTTTGCCTCATAGTCGAAATTAACATTCCTTCTTCGAACTCTATGACGTGGCTGGGTGAGCTCAAAATTAGCTGGTATGTCAATTTCGTCTGCGAGTTCTCGAGCATCGCAAAGCATTTCATTAAAGGCTCTGTCCGATCTAAGATCCTTGAAAAAATCTTTACAATTTTTCAAGAGCTCCATAGCAGATGGTAAATCATAGTCTTTTGTCTGCAAGAGCTTATTTATAGGATTGATACAATTTAAGATTTTGTACCAAATTACAATGCAGCATAAGAATTTAAATTATTTAACACAACTTAATAGTCCAGAAGCCTCAACTCTTATAGAGTTGTCAACCTCCGAGTTATTACAAACAGCAAGTAAAGCATCGTATATCCCTCCTAATTGATACCTTAGTGGTTTTAATGCATCTCTTCGGCTTTCACAACGAGTATCACTTAGAGGTTTCAAAGTAAGTCCGGAAACATATTTTAATAATATGGTCCATCGAAAAGGTGATGAGGAAAAAAACAGATATATTTTTTGGACTATATTAAAAAAATTGGCGGCTTCGAAAGATGCTTTTGCCACGTCATTAACTACCAAGTTTAATGAGTGGCTGCAACATGGAAGGTAAAATGCTCTTGGATTTAACGCATTTATTCTAGATTGTACTCCCGATTTACTGCCTCTCATGTTGGCCCCATTATCGTAAGCCTGTCCCCTCATATCCTGCAAATTCAATCCCAATGTTTCAAGTCTTTTAAGTATTAGAGCTGAAAGTTCATATCCAGTCGATCTTTCAATCGGAAGAAAGCCTAAAAAGCTTTCATTAATTTTAATGGAAACCTATTTGGGAATAGACTTGTTAATGGATACATACCTTACTAAAACTGTCATTTGCTCGATCTTGCTGATATCAGTAGTGCAATCTAGAATTATTGAATAATATTTAGCTTTTTGAATATCAGTAATAATTTGAGATGTTATATTTTCAGCTAAAAGAATAATCAATTCATTTTGAATTTCTTTTCCGAGATTGTGCACTTTAGCTTCTTCTTTTTTAAGCACTCTGCAGATATGCTCTTCCATTACTGGATCAAACTGACCAAGTAATTGAATAATTTGTAAAAAATTACCGTTACCGAAATCGTAAAGTTTGTCACTTGGAAAGCTAAGCAATTTTCACCTCGGAAAGCTAAGCAATTTTGAGCAGGCATTTTTATTGTTGAAGCAATTTGTAGAAGCACCTCGCCCCAATAATTTATTTCTGCGGTAATAAGTCTTTGTGAATGACTGTCAATCGTTTTAGAGTACTCGAGTACTCATGACAAGAATAGATCTATTCTTTGAATTAATTCAATCCAAGACGTTTGAATTTCGATATGTTTTTTAGAGGTTTCATGTTGATTTAAAATCTTAACGAGGTGCTTCCAATCTTTAAAACCTCCAATAGAAAGGGAACTTAAAGTAAAACCAAAAAGAAACAAATTTTTGCTGTATGTTTAAAAAACACCCTGTACCCAGATAGCAAACGATGGTCCTCAGGATGTTCGGAGAACGTCCTCTTACGTCCACCTGGACGTAAGAGGACGTCCGATAGGGGTCCAGCGACGTCTTGCGGACATTCTCCGCACGTTCCAATGTCCGGAAGTAACACGTACGTAGGTCGTCCCATAGAACTCCGAGACAGATGTGATTTGGCACATATTGGACGTGATTTGGCACATATTGGCCGTGATTTGACACATATTGGACGTGATCTGGCACATATTGGACGTGATTTGGCACATATTTGGGCATTCATATAACAGCCATATTAAGCGTGTTTTTAAATTTTAGTATTAAATAATGAGCACTATCATTGTTTTTAAGCAATAATTCAGTAAACTTTTTGTATGTTATTAAAGTTTACATACTTTATTTACTAATAATTGTGTATTTTTGTTTATAACTTTATAATTATTCAGTAAGCTTTTTTCACTGTTATTTTTTTCTGCAATAATTCAGTAAACTTTTTGTATGTTATTAAAGTTTACATACTTTATTTACTAATAATTATATGTATTTCTGTTTATAACTTCATTATTATTCATAAAGCTTTTTTCAGTGTTATTTTTTTCTGTAAGTAGTGACTGATACGATTTTGCAAAAAAATAAAGAAATGAAAAATAATTATTTTTTCTTTCTTTAATTTTTTTGCAACATTATTATGAATATAAATTACTACTTTTCTAAAAAATAAATGCAATAAAATTGTCAAGGTATTAACCGAAAATTTCATTCGAAGGAAATATTAATACTTCTGACAAAGGAAGTCTTTTGGGGTATATCTAAATGATAAATTTTTAAAATGAAAGATATCTAAAAAAAGGCTACGTTGTTTAGAAGTATATCATACTTTTAAACAATGTAGCACTTTTTTAAATATAAGAGAAATATGCAGGTTTTAATATAAGCAAATGCATTACAATATTAGCAAACATATTAATAAAGATTTAAATATTTGAATTTATGCTTCTGTGAAACAGGGGGAACTGCTAAGCGATTAAAATTTCATAGAAGAAATAAATACAAATGTATCAATTTTAATATAAACATATAAATTGTAATATAGATTAAAATATTTGCATTTGTTTGTAACACAGGAAGAATTTTTAAATGATTGAATTTCAAAAAAGAAAAATAAATAAATATATATATACATATATATAAAACACTGGTATATATATACCAAAACATTTTATTCACACACACAAATGCACATGAAAATTAACTCATTTAATCTACAACAATCATTTAAATAACAGAGAATCCACAATTTCAATTGGCACAATAAAATTAAGTTCTAATTAATAACTATCTAATTTTTATTTTTCTCATATAAGAAAATAGCCAATTTCTGGAATGTTTCCATGAGACTATTTTAACAGCATCATTATGATTTATTATCAAAATATATTAATATTTATTAAGTTAACAAATTTTCCTATATTTTATGAAATTCTTAGAAAACAAATTTGTGTTTTAATCAAATGGATCTAAGATATTTCAGAAGAACAAAGATTACATTAATTGGCATTTCAAACACCATAATTATATTTTGTTTTCTTTGAAATATTCAAAATTCTTTTTTCATTTAAAGAGTGATTCTAAATTGCACAGTTTTAAGTATAAATCAAATGAATTTAAGAAATTAAATGAAATATAATTTGGAACAAAATATAGTTTTTAGATTGTTTATTTCACAGAGTTCTATATACACACTCAATTTTTATTCAAAATCATTATTATTATTAAAATCATTATTATTCACACTCAATCATTATTTTTTTCTGTTTCTCCGCCCTTTCTTTTGCATGCCATAGCCAATTCGATATGCTCTTAGCCATCTCTGCTTTTGTAACTTGAGGCATATGAAAACAGACTGCATCTATTATTAAAAAAAGAAATTAATATTTTATAAGATAATCTAGAAAGATCAAGATTATCAGAAACAAAACTTTATATGTTAAGGTTTAATGATTATTTCAACAACTTAAATTTTATTTTAAAGATATAAATTAATTTAAAAGAGCTACTGTTAAAAAAATTCAACACTTGTAAAGCAATAAAGCAAAATAATTTTCTTATCACCATTAGATTCTCATTTGATAGTTAAATAATAAACAACACATGGACTTATAGACATAACAAATCCCAACAATGAAATAGCAAGTTTTAAATTTTTAATACTTTTTATAACATATTAAAATTAGTCTGATAAAGAAATAACCTTTCAAATTGATTAAATATAAAATTAGTCCAAAATTCAATCCTTTCCAGCCGTAATTTTATAATCTGCAGTTGCTTTAAAATTTCTGAAAAATCTAAACTAGAGATGCATCTTTTTCATTTAAAGAGAATATAAATTTGTTTTTTTGAATCAAAAATTTATTTAGTGAAATCATCATGCAAAATTTTAAGAAAATAAAATTTCATACTAGAAATGTATACATTTTTCTTTAAAATTTATTATTAAATAAAATTTGTGTTATTAAATATTCCTTTCTAAATGAAGATTAAATAATATAATGACTTGTAAGATGACTTTTCTATTGATAATCTACTTACACACTTAAATTTAGGAATGAATTATTTAACATTCAGTTTTAATTTTAGCTCTGTAATTCCCTATAAATACATTCAACACATTAAAACAATACAATTTAAGAAATATAATGACTTTGGAGCTACTATGTGATTAACTAATGATCTTTCATAACATTTTAAAGTAAAATTTTTAAACTAAAAATTTCTAAATTCATAAATTGTAAAATGAGAGGAATACGTAAAATTAGCCAGCCTGAATATTGCTATTTATTTATTGAAAAGACTTGATGCATTATACTGTATAGTAATTATAAACAAATTAAGAAATCATATATTTAATTTCAAAACATAAGATTAGAACAATACAAGTATTTTACATTACACCTTAATATTAACTTCATAATATGAAAAAAAAAATTTAAAAATAAAATCTTTAGCATTTATAATCTTAATAATGGCCGAATTAAAATATCCATTGAATTATAACATTGGAATATATGTTTACAATCATCTACTTTTTGATAGCAGTAACGTAAGGCTTAACAATTATGATAAATAGTATATAAGTTTTAAAAAGTTTAAGTATAAACAATAAACATTTTTACACTCACCTTCAATAGAATTCTTTGCTTGTGAAAATTTATAACAAGTTCAGTGAATTATTTTAGTATTTAAATCTTCTTATTCAAAATTTCGTTCACGTTGTTCGATGTGTAAACACTCACCAGCGATTACGTGCGTCTCCCCAAGCAGACTTCCGGTTCTTGACGTAAAAAGACTTCCGGTTTTAAATGTAAGCTTTTCTGCGCATGCGTCTAAATGAACGGAGCAAATTTCTTTCGCTCGATTTAACGCCAAGTCTTTTTATTTAGAACTTCGGCACTAACTACGAATTTATAAACGTGCGTGCACTCTAACTTTGTTGGCTTAGCGTTAACTTGTTCGAGTTTTTGAGTTTGATAAAATCGCATTTAAAGCCTTTGCATCCTTATATAAATATATATATAAAATATAACAGATAAAAAATATAAATATAATATATAAATATAACAGATAAAAAAATTTACATCCCATACATTTGGATGTCCGAGGGATGTTCATTGGACGTTGTTTGCTATCTGGGTATATATACAGGGTGTTAGGGGTTTGATTCCAAATATCTTAATGCATAAAATTAATTTTAATTTCTCTTCATTCATTTTAAACAAAAAAGTTTAGTATATCATGAGTCAAAACTCAATTATTTTAGAAAGAGAAAATGTTTAAAAGTTTGAGAAATTTAATTTTAAGGCCAATTTGCCTCCCTCTAAGGTTGCCGCCTCGGGCAGGGGACCGGCTTGCCCACCCCTAGCGCCGTCCCTGACAGAGCTCCAATTAAACTCAGGTATTTATAGCCACAACTTTGAAACGTTCACAGCAATGATCACAAAAAAAGAATGGTAATGAGGCTATGATATAATTTCAGTGATTTAAGATGTAAACCAGGCTTCAAACCAGAACTAAACTTTAAACAGAAAAAAAAATTTTTATTTTCGATACAATGAACTTTCGGAACTAAACCGAAAAACAGAGTATCGGTTTATTTCGGTTCCAAGTATCTTCAGTCATTTTGGTACTATAGCCACATCTTATCAATATTTTCTAATTTAACATCGATTGTATAGTTATTACTGCATGTACATGGCTTTCCGATTTCCTATTTTGATAATCACTAGTACTTTCCTGCTTCAGTTCACATGAAATTACTAGTAGGAGGCATATTTAATTCAGGTAAATAAATTGGAAGTATAGAGGATTCTAGAATGTAAATAAAATGGGTTGTCAAAAGGGTATTTCCCCGATTTTCTTAAAGAAAATGTCAGTTTTAATATTTTATCATCTCAGTGTGCGATCATTCACGGATGTTTCTATAGACTGTTTAGATAGACAAACCAATTGCGATTTTGATAATGAATAACAATACCAATGTTCGCCGTTCACTGCTCGTACCGCACATATTGCTTAATCATTTCAATTCATATAGTGTACCAATTAAAAAGAAAATTTAAATTTTTTATAGAATTACATGTTTTGTTTTTGAAATAATTGTTTTAGTACAAATAAGAACATACAGAGGCTCTCAAAAGTGTTCGTGCACTTTAAAATCTTATAGAAAAAGCGCTCTAAGCCTGAATTGAATTTGAATATAAAGAGCCAATATTTTTTCTGTATCTTCTCCATACTATTCGGAATAAAACCAAACTTTTTGCTTTACATTTTTTATTTCTTTTCTTTTTTTTTTTAATTGAAAATGTAAGGAATTATAGATAAAACACATCACAATTTATCTTATACCAAAATATTTTCGTAAAATTTCATAAATAAATTATTGTCTAGCATATTTTTTTAATTTTTTCATATTGGTGACGTTTCAAGGACCGTTGGGCTTTATTCTTTGCCGTCTTACTCCATTATATTTTATCTAACACTTAAAAATTGCTCGTAATCGTAAGGAAACAACAAACAGCATTCGAAAACTGATAATTTTTCATCATAAGGGTGGAAAATCTAATCGGGATATTGCTAAATTAGTAAATTTATTCTGTTCTACAGTGCATATGTAATAAAACGCTTTAAAAAGGAAAATCGGATCGAAAATAAAGTAAGAAGTGCTCGCCCGGGAAAGTTAACTCAACAGAGATATATAGTTAGAAAGTGTTTGTGTGTATACATAAAATCCACGTTTGAGTGCTGTAAGGATTTCTACACAGAATTCTTTTTTCTACTTCAATTCCACCTGAAACTGTTCGACGAGTACTCAGATCAGCTAGATTACATAAGCGCTCTGCTCAAAGAAAATTTGTTGTAAGTGCATAAATAGAAAGCTTAGGCTTTCTTTCGTAAAATCAATGATAAATAATCCCGAAACGTATTGGGATTATTTATCAATGTCTTTTTTGCAGATGAAAGCAAAGATAACATTTTTTTGTTCCGATGGACGTATAATTTGTATGCAGAAGAAGAAATGAAGATCTTAGTCCTAAGACATAAAAGAAGAATGTACTTTATTTATAATTCAGGTATTAAATATTATCAAGAATATTCAAATAATATTAAAAATTGGAGACAAATTTAGTCATAAAATTATCTAAATTAATGAAATAAAAAGTTATATATACACTTGCCAAGAAAAAAAAATCTGCGCACAAACCCACATTTTAGAGAGAATAAAAGTACAATAAAGTGTCAACATTAATTCAATTTTTATATAAGCTATTTCTTTAATAATTCTTTGAATATAAGTAACAATTTCAGAAAGATAACATACCAAGTAATAATAGTAATAATAATTTCCAAGCAATAATAATAATTAAAAGTTACACAAAAACAGAAAAAGCTTGCGCACAGATGAGAAAAGTTTTAAAAAAAAATAACTTTCATGAGCGGCCAATTAAACTGGTTGAAAAACCTTTGTCTAACAATCTCTTCCAATCGTTTAGGTATAGTTTGAACAAGTTAGGCGTTTTCCATTGAGGAAATATAATTCCGTTTCATTATAATCAGTCTCTTCAGCATATCTTTCGATAGTATGTTATGTTGCCGAATCTTGTGTTCCAATAATCCCATAAGAATGGATCTAGTGTTTGTTAGGTTCCTAGCCTAAAAGGCCATGTACCTTCTATTCCAAAGAAATTTTTCTACACCTAACTTTAGTTGAGATTAACATAATGATTTCAAAACATAAGATTATTTAAACAAAATTTTAAGAAACTATTTTGCTTAGGTTAAAATGCTCCCAACGAGAGTTCTTTGCATGAGATTGAATATAAAAAAGAAAAATTTGAATACACATTACAAACAAGAGTGCAAGAAAATATTTTTAAATTACAGTTTATATATATATATATATATATATATATATATATATATATATATATGTATATATATATATATATATATATATATATATATAAAATATGGATATATATAAATACAATTTTTTTTTATTTATTTAATTCTACTTTTTGGGAGGCGAATAGATAAGTTTGAAAGTGGCTTAACCCGCAGAACCGCCCTTGGTCTGTGGAAATTGGAAAGCTCATAGGGACTGTAGTTTTCAATTGCTTGAATTTCAGAGTTATCGATTTCATAAAGTTTGTTGTAGAAGCGAAAAGCAAGGAATTGGACGTATCTTGATAGGGGAAGGACACTAAATTGTTTCTGATGTGTTCGTTTCTGATGTAGAAGTCTGACTGAGTGATCAGTCTAAGAAATTTACTTTGTTGACCCTCAAGAGGTTTCAGGTTCGTTTCCGCAACACCACCCCAGATTGGGGCTGCATAGGTGATAATAGGGCGAAGGTATGATTCATAAATCAATAGCTTGTTAGCCATGGAGAGCTTTGATTTGTAGGCAATTAAGGGGTAGAATGAAGTTTTGGCAGAAATAAATTTATTTTTGATTTTATTAATATGGGCTTTCCAGGTAAGTTATTTATCTTAAGTTAGACCGAGGTACTCGACTTTATTTGACCAGGGGACCGAAAAACCTCTTAGTTGAATCTGGGGTGGTTTGAGTGCGTTTCCTAGTAAAAATGACAGCAGTGGATTTGCTTGGATTTATTTTAATTTTCCACTTATTAAGCCACTCTTCAATGGCCATGAGGTGTTCAGTAAGGGTAGCATGGATTTTCCAGTAGAGAGAGCTAGTAGACAAAACGGCAGTATCATCCGCGAACAAGCAGAGCATAGTATTTTGGTGTTGCGATATAGATGTTAAATAAGAGAGGACCCAGCAGTGGGATCCTTGCGGTACGCCTGCAAGAATGGGTCTGCCCAGAGAAATATCTTTCCCTACTCTAACAGTAAAAATGCGGTTGGAGAGGCAATTATTAATTAAAGTAATTAATTGGGTGGGGAAATGGAATTTAATTAGTTTGTAAATTAGATCAGGATGCCAAACTCTATCAAACGCTTTTTCTATATCAATGAATACACCTCCCGTGGATTTTTTGCACGCGATTCCTTTTGAAATTTTCTCTACTACTCTGAGTAGTTGGTGGGTGGGGGAAAGTTTTTTACGGAAGCCAAATTGTTGAGGAATAATAATTTTGTTGGCCTCATCAAAGGCCAGTAATTTATTAAGAATAATTTTTTCGATAATCTTGGCCATAGTCAGCAAAAGAGAAATCGGTCTATAATTGGATGGGAGATTTTTGCTTTTACCCTTCTTGTGCAGCGGAATGATAACTGCCCTTTTCCACACTTTTGGAAAATGGCTTGTTTTCAGTATACTGTTGATGATTGCAGAGAGGCAGCAAATTGCTCTAATAGGGAGCTGTTTCATAATTTTGTTGTTGATATTATCATGACCGGGACTTTTTTGGGGTTTGAGTTGTTTAATAATTTCTTCAATTTCTGAAGCAGGTGTTTCTATGAAAGGCTGATTATTAATGTTATTAGTCAGGAAATTAGTTACTGTGTTTAAAATTTGCTGGTCATTTTGTGGGTTACTGAAGTTGTTTGGTTGAAATTGTTTTTCAAGACTGTTTGCCAAACATTCCGCTTTTTCAAAATTTGTGAGTGCTACTTTGGCGCCATCTATGAGTGGGGGGACATACTCCTTGTTTTTTCTCCTTTTATTAGCTGCTCTCCAGAAGGATCCATCCTCCACATTGAGATTAGTGAGATATGCATATTAATTTGATTTTTAATCACTGGAGATCTGGTTCTATTATGAATTTTCCTTAATTTATTTCGTTTTTCAATTAAATCAATTATATTGTCTGGCAAGTATTTTATTTGATGATTCATTTTGGTGAATTTACTGTGATTAAGAGCAGTATTTATAATCGAAGTAAAATTATTAACATTTTCTTCAAGTTGGGATGGGTTATCAGTTAATTGAAAGGCTTTATCTGGAATTAAACAGTTAATTTTATTTCTAAACTTACTCCAATTGTCGCAGGATTTTTGCCAATCACTTTCTTGCTGATCATTTTTGCTGAAGAAAATTAGCACTGGGTAGTGATCGGACGGGAGCTCCTCGATTGTTGATAATTTCATGGGAGCTTGGATACCCATGGAGAGCATTAGATCCATATAATTTGCATGTGTAGGGCCGAAATGAGTGGGTTTATCGGGTTTAAAAATGGTAAAGTAGGTATTGTTTAGGCAGGCCGCAAATTCGTAGATGATCGCATGAGACATGTATCGAGAGACAAGCCGATGATCTTGCGAGATTCACATGAGGCCAAATGACGTCACAAATGTCTTACCTACGTCAAAAAATGGGCGGAGCGCGAGACAAATCTGGATATCGAGCTGGTTTGAAATATCTGGCAACTTTCCGCGAGACAAAGCTAATTTCTATTTCCGCAAGAAAAATATACCACGTTGATATCGAGAGTACAAGTTATTACAAGTTTATATTTGAAGAGGAGGAGTTAATTATAAATCTTTATAGAGGTAATAATATTTTTTTTATTATTGCAATCGGAAATGGAACCGGAATGTAAACAATGAGAATGTAAACAAACTCTCATTGGTTTAAAATATCCATGACGTCAGATTACAACGTCATAGCTACGTCACACTAAGACCTCCATAAGACGGGGTTTGTATACCTACGGTCTCCATCGGACGGTGTCTTCCATCGGATGGTCTACCAAATTTGCGGCCTGCCTTATTAGGGAGTTAAGGACTTTTCCAGTACTGTTTGCATAATTGCAACCCCAGTTCTGGTGTTTAGCATTGAGGTCCTTAGCAAGGATGACCTTAAAAGTGATTGCTGCTAGGCTTTCAATGTCAACAGAAAGAAGTGATGAATTGGAGGTGGGGGGAATGCAGAGTGACGCCACTGTAATGTCAAAGCTATCCGAGAAGTGTAATTTGATAATTGTCGCTTCAACAAAGTGAAATTTAGGTGTGGGAATATGTGTATGGCTGATCTTTGTTTTAATTAGAATGGCCGCACCTCCCTGGCGAACGGTGCGGTTGTTTCTGTAGATATTATAATTAGGTACATTGAGGTTATGAGTCTTAACAAGGTGGGTCTCCTGAAGTAGAATAATATCAGGATTGTTTTTCGTTATAAATGTTTTAAATTCCGGAAGTTTATTGTGCAAACCATTTGCGTTCGATATCATAATTTTCATATTTTCGAATTTTTTAATTATCATTATTAGTATCATTTAAACTAAGAGCTTTTAATAAAATGTTGATTTTATCTGTTGGATGGATGGTCTTCTTTAGAAGAGGTACTGCCTGTAACAGTGTAGGATAAGCTTTAAATATTATATTAATTTCTTTAAACAGTTGAAGAGAGTTAGGTAGGTTGGGAGTAGGAATAATGTTGCTTTGGGGTTGTGGTTTAATATTTTGTGCAGTAGCCTGTGCAAAGGAAAAATATTTTTTAATTGAATTTGCAGATTTTGTAATCATAGGTTGTGATTTTTTTGTTTTTATTAGCTGGATTCGCAGGGCAGCCTGCGTATGAGGCGGTATGTAAATTGCCATAGTTACAACATTTTGGGGAATCTATTTTTTTATGGGGGCAATCTTAAGTTGTTTGTTTTTCACCGCACTTCACGCAGTTCGGTTTTCAATATTAATTGTAGAGTTATGCTCATACCCTTGGCAATTATAGCACTGCGTAGGTCTATTATTAATGTATGTATCGACTCTGATAATTAAATTCATTATTTACATGACATCATGAATTTTGGTGGCTACTTCATGACAGTTTAGAGTGATTAAGAAGCAGGGAATGGGTTCTTTGACCCTGTGTTTTCTCATGACTGCTACTGCGGCTACATCAAAGCCTTTGTTAGTCGAGCTCTTCTTTTATTAGTTCAGGGGGGGAGTGCGGGGTAAGCCTTTAATAACAACCTTAATGGGTTTTTCAAGACGGTTTTTAATTACTAACCATTCGATTTGATTGTCCAATAAATATTTTGTTATTTTTCTGTGCATTTCCGAGGAGGCTGGAAATACTTTGAGAAATTCTCCTGACAGATTTGCTGTAATATTTTTGTCGCAATTTATTTTAAGATCGCTTAAGAGTTCAATGAAATTACTTTTAAGTTTGATCAGAATAGGAGGTATGGAGTTTTTGGGAGAAGAGGTAGTTGTCTGACTGCTGTCAACATTGTCGCGAGTTTCAGTTTGCAAATTACTTAAAAGAAAGAATTTATGAATTGTGTAAGTTTGTGAATTGGGAGTGGTTATTTTAATATTTGCCGTTTTTCTGTGTCTAATAAAACCCTCCTCATCATTATTGTTAGTTAGAGCTCTCTTATTTTTAGTTGGGGTGTTATACATATTTACATCAGTACTAGTAGTTGCTAATTGGGAGGAGCTATACATAACATTTTTTACATTTGACCATGAGTTATTTACAGTAGTATTATCATTACACACATTGCTATAAGTAGAAACAGTATTAGTCATATTATTAGTATTTTGCAAATGAATATTTACATTTATCATAGAATAGAATTTACATTACCGACAATAACAGAATTAGAATCATTGCACTCATTAGTAGCAATAGCATTATCTATATTACAATCAAATTTGTTAATGTTGTCTGATGGATGATCATGAGAGTAATAAGATTTTACAAGTTTAGATTTGTTATTTTGTAATTTAGAACTATTTTTAGCATCATTTGTATTTAACACCGACAATTTATTTTTATTTTTAGATAATTTGATTACGTTTCTTTTAGTTTTAGGATTTTCAGATTTAATACCAGTTTTAAGAATTTTATGAGTTGAAATATCAATATCAATACCGGAATTACTACATACATTATTATTACCATTATCATCATACAAAGAACAATTTGAAATTAAACAATAACCAAATTGGGAGCACTTGACTGCTGATGATGGCATGTTGATAAAGTCCGTTTTGGTAAATCCAGATTTGATTTTTATGAAAGTTCACATCTTGAGATCCAATCACTTCCATAAGTCATTTATGGGTGGTAGCAAGTGTTTCCAGTAGTTCACTTTTTTTTTTT
>JAPDSC010119428.1:174028-187224 GCA_026290005.1 Latrodectus geometricus
TATATATATATATATATATATATATATATATATATATATATATATAATTTTGTAGCTCTTATTATTTATAAGGGGTTGTATTTTTTAATGAGACAAATTTTCTAAATGATTAATTTAATTATTTAAAATTGATTAATTATGTATTTCAGCATCGAAGAATACAGAATTTACAAAACCACAACCAGTCCACTTATCCCACTGCCGCCCACTGTTTATGCTGATATTCCAACACTGTTTAAAGTGCTTATATTTTGGGAATTTCCACTGTATAATTATCTGGATCCAGAAAAGGGGGCATCTGATAAAACAGATGAATCAGCTCCAGTACAGACATAAAATAGCACAAGCATGAAACAATGCTTCATAAAAAAATCATGAGATTTCTAATAAGTACAGACATTGTATTTGTTGATTATTTGTACATTTTTTACGTACTTTGCTCTTTGATATATTTTTCTTTATACAAATTTTGTACTTTTTTCAGACCTCTATTATAATTTTTACATGTCTTTCATATTTGCATAATTTACAATAAGTTTTATAGTTTAAATATTGATATAATTTGATTAACAATTTTATTTTTTATTTCACATGTATCTATTATTTTAGTATGCTTTCAAAATGGTTATTTACTGATTTAATTTTTACAAGATGTTAATAACTGAATAAAATTTGGTTTAAGAATAGCACCATAGTTAACGCACTTAAGGATTTCAAAATAACTTATTTCAATTCAGTTGTATCACCATGTTTGATGGGAAACATTAAAATGTGATACACAGTGATATCCATGAAATGGTTAAAATGATAAAAGTAATATGGCAAATCTGTTAAATAAAGATAATGTTTATCTTTTAAGTACTCATCAAGTGATTGTGGTGTTAATCCTACGTGTGTGCCTGATCCAGCCTATGCCTAATGTGGCCTTGCAGGATATGATATAAGGTGTATTTTCTCATATGATCTTACATTTTAGCCTGTGCAATTGTTCTTTATAGATAATATTGTAAATACTTCATTAATAAACTCTTGTTTAAAATAAATAGGAAATAATGAGGGTTGAGGGTAATGAAAAATCTTATGTGCCAATAATGAAGATAGTGTGAAATTCTCATGCATTTAATTGTTAGAAAAATATTAATAGATTTTTCCAGCATGTAACTTACTGTGTTTCTACTTACTGAAGTAATTAAGCTTTATTCAAATAAATTATAAGCATGTAGTGAAAGTGATAAAACATTTTTATTTCAGTCTAAGTCAATTAATTTTAAAAATCTCTAAGATAAATATCATGGTGAATATTTCAAATTTTTTTTAGTAAAGCTTATAATTTGTAGAATTCGAAAAAGTAGTTTTAAATTGAGGCGTGACTTATAGCTAAATTCAAAATTGCTATGGGTAATTCTTAGGCATTGGATATTTAATATTAAACAGTTTGTTTTATATTTGCTTTATATATCTTTATGACCAAATTTTAAAAACAATCATTTAAAATATTATGTTAATAAGATTAAAATGTATGAAATTTCCATATTTCTTGCCATATAGAAACTTATAAAATTATGTGTATCTACAGTGTATTAAAATAACTAATATTATTAATTTTAAAGTTAAGTGTTTTTAAATAAAAATTCTTATTTTATGAAGCAATATCAATTATTGTGTTTAGTTGTTTATTAAATGAATTGTTAAACAAAAGCAATTGTTCTTTTTATACGACTTTCACTGCTCAAAATATTATACTATGTTGATAATGTTGTTAATATGTTTCTGAAATGTTAAATTTTTTACCAATCCATGTTATTGTTAGGAAGGAATGCGTTTTCCTTGTATGTCTGTATTTACATTTAAAATGGTTAATAATTTTACTTTGGACTAGATATAATTTATGAGATATATATAAATTTCATATGTGTGATTTATCAATCAGAAAATTGTTTTTAAATGTTGAAAATGAGTATTTTAAAAGTGTTATTTAATGAATATGTTAAAAATATTGTTGAAATATTATTGCACAGAATATTTTATACATATTTTAATAATCATTTAATAGTCTTGGTTTAGTACAATTAAATATTTTCCTCTGTTTTGTAATGTACATATATATTATTATTTCTGTTTTTAAAAAAATGAATTTTTGCTTCAAATTATAATCATTCCTTTTAAAAAATGATTGTCTGCATATTTTATTTTGTAACTATGTAATATTTTTAATGTTTTGTAACAATTGCAATTCATATTTTCAGAATTTGCATTTAATTAAGTCATAATTGAAAGCAACAATGATATATATGAAGGATTTGTGTGAAAGGATTGCCTTTGTTTCTCTTACAGTTTATGTGATTTCTAACAAATCACAATTTATTTATTTCTGAAATACAATATTCTCATGGTATATCTCAGGGATAGGATTATTATATTAGTCCATATGACACTCACTACGCATTTTTGTTTTGACTTCGAAAATATCTATTAATATAATTTTTGATAAATCTTTGCTCATTGGAACCATTTTAATTATATAAGAAACACCTAAGGCCAAAGTTTAAGATTTTTTTGTCACTTCTATCTCTTTATAAACAGAAAAATATATTTCTTTAAAAAGCAAATTAAAAATTTTGTTTTCAATTTTTAAAACATGCCTTTAAAAATTTAAAACAAAATTTTTAAACAAGTAGTACCTAAATAGTTTTCCCATATTATACCAAAATTATCTATAATTTTATTCTAATTATTAAAGTTGAAAATTTGGGTGTTAAATAGTTTTTTAAATATTCATTTCAGACATATTCTTTATTTATCAATAAATCACTTTATTTTTATCAATCATTATCAGGATTATTTCATATAAATTATGAAAACGCAAATATTTCTTATATTTAGTTTCAAATTAGATATTTTTTTAAAATATTCTGTGAATTTTGCATATTATTACTTTTTTAATATTTTAGAATAAGGTTCTTCTCTATCTGGGTTTTTTACATTTTTAAATTTTTGTTTAATTACATGCAGTTTTACAAATTATGTTGTTTTAGTTTCACTAATCAATTTTAATTTATATAATCTCATTAAATGTTACAACTAATTTCCATGCTAAAAGTAACTTTCAAAAATTGTGTACATGAATAATTTAACTTTAACCAACCTCAAAACTAATTTATCAATTATTGAAGCAAAAGCAATTCTTGAATACAATGATAAGCAGTAATACTTTATTATATTTTCAAAGAAGTTAAATGCTATGATGAATTACATAAATTTTGCTGTTTTTTTCTTTATTAGGTTAATGCTTAGTATTTAATGTTATTATAGTTAATTGTATGTTTATCAGTATTTGTATGTATATTAAATTATAACATGAATTTTGCTTCATTTTAATTGATGTGTATATAATTTATTAATTATGTGCCAAAATATTTGTAAGTCATAAGTATTATATTAATATAGTGTGTGCTATTTAATTAAAAAAATCTTTTTTCTCATAGTTTAATTTTGAAATAGGTGGTTTACTATGAATTCGGAGTATTATTTTCAACCAACAAATCTAGAATTAATAGTCATGTGGCAAATTTCGTTTTTAAATTTCTTAACAATTCAGTACAAAGATTCTTCTTTAGAAATTATTGAAAAATTAGAATTAGTATTATAGTATTAAATACATAGTAATAGAAAAATTATTCTTGAAACATTGAATGCTCTCAGCACCTATTTTCATATTTTGTATTTCAAAAAAATCTATGCATATATAAAGTGTACATAATGCAATTATTATTTTTCAAATGCTTTTTAGTATATTTTCTGTGTTTAAGAAGATGTATACATTTATTACAAATAGTTTTTGTTTTGTATTTGAGCATATTTTTTGTGGTGTAATGAAATATTTATTTGTAATTTGTGCAGAACAAATTTTGCTTGAGAGAAGAGAAATTTTTAGCTCATGTTGAGTTTAATTTTTAAAGTAATTGGTATAAAAGCTCAGTATTGTCTTACAACAGTTATATTCATAACATATTTTTTTATTAAGTACAATGCACCAAATCTCGTTCCTTTTACAGAAAAATAATTCTGTTTTAAATGCAATAGCTGTATCTACTATGTCAGTTGTTTTTATATTTCAAGTGATTTTTTATTGATAAATTTTCTTGCACAGAATTTTTTAAAGTTTTTGATTGAATTTGTAGAAAATTAAACCAATCTATAATTATTCATTAGCATTTTTTATATTTTGAAAAGAATCTTATAAGTAAGAATCTATTAGTTTTTCATGTTAAGATTGTGTCATGCCTTCTCTCAGAGAAATTAATTGGGAAATGTCTTTTAAAACTGTAGTATAACTAATTATTTTTTTCTGAACAATAATTGTGATTTTCATATTTTAAAATTTATATGAGTGCCAAAATATTTATAACATTGTGAAGTTGTTCCAGAATATTTTGTACTTAGCCCTGAAAACAATGTAATGAAGTAAGTACTTATTTTTTTTTTTTTTTTATTTATTTATTTATTTATTTATTTTTTTTTTTTGAATGAAGTCAAAAGATTAATTTTTAGCAATTATTTTTCTATGCTATTTTGGTTTATTTCTACTTAATTTCCTCAGGCCAATCATAAAACTGCCAAACCATGATATTGATATTTACATTAAAATCTTAATTGATTTATGTGAATGATGGAACAACTTCTATATCATAATGCACTATTCTCTGATTTTTCTTATTCATATATTTAACATTAATTTTTTATCTATGTTTGTATGTTTGCCCTTGCATAATATATCTATAAACACAAATTAAATACAAAAATTTACGAGTTCTATGTTATCTTGGTCTTTTCTTGCTATTAGGATTTACATTGGATACAGGAGTTCTTCAGATAAAAAAATTTTCAACTCTAAAAATGAAAAAAAGACAATGGAAAGTGTATTATAATCAACCATATGTTTTAATAATTGTGGGCAAATCATTTTATCTCTCATCACTACCTCTTGAAAAATAAATGTTCCTTCTAGATATCTTCTCATTCTAAATCAAATAAATTAGAGATTTGTAACTAATTATCTACTTACATTAGATTATATACCATATTTTCTCCATTTGTACATAAATGTTACAATTATATTTCATTGATGCATGCATTTAAATTATTTTTGCCCTTAATATATTTTGAATGCAATTTTCGATGAATGTACTGGATTTTTTAAAATGCTTTCTATATGTAAATATGTATGTACATATACACTGTTATTTATCAAAAATTACTTGTCATTTTAATCATTCTTTATAAAAATACTTAAATCATTTAATTGAAGTCTAAATCAATTGACAGAATATGTTTACTAGTAATGTCTAAATATGTGTTGAAGGATTCATATTTTAATCATTGCACTTTATTTTTTAATAAAAATTTTTTGTTGAGCTATGTTTCTCTTCTCAACAAATGATTTCTTCTGTAGAATTTTATTTTTTATTCTGGTCAAATTAGAGAATTAAATGTAGATCCGTCCAATTAAGTGTATTGTTTTTGATGTCCTTCTTTCACATGTATTTTGAATGTATGTGATTACTTAAATGTAAGTTTGTTTATTATTGATTATAGTTGAATATTATGTCTCATTTTCATGACTGTTCTATGCATAGATTTTATTTTAGTATGTAGATATAATCAGAGTTTGTGTGTAAAAATTGTTATGATATATTATGATTTGTTCTACTTTCTGTAATTATTTGCATAGTAATAAAACTTATGATTATGCACGACAATGTTCATTGCTTTTCTCAGATTAATTTATTTTTAGTATATCATTATGCTATCATTTTTGCTATTTATTTATATAAATCTTTTCAACAGTTCTGTTGTGAATGAATATTTTAATTTTTTATAATTTTAATAAATTCATTTTATAGACTTAATGCCAAAAATGTTGTGATAACTCCTATTATCATATGGGATCTTTCTATTTCTTGGTAGAATACAGCGATCTTACTTTACACTGATACAAGTTCTCAAAAGTTGCTTTAAGAAATATTCTGCTTTGCCAGTGCATATAAAGGATCCATAATTGTGAAAATATTGCTACAAAAACTAACTTTTTGACCATGTCTTGTGTATATTTAAGAAGATGAATATCTAGCAGTCTTAGTGATAAATTGATTTATGACTATAAAGTATCAATGTGGCAATGACTATAAAATATCAAAATGGAATAATTTTATTTGTAAAAATTTTTTATTATTGTTTGAGTATTTAAAGCCTGATGACTGCAAAAGTCTTCTTATGCTGGTAAGTATAATATTTTCCTCTCAATGATTAATTCACTTTAACCAGAGAACTGAATCAATACCATGTAGAAACATCCATACACCATGACTAAACTTCCATTTTATTGCACAATGCCTTTGTCTTCCATTAGCTATGCCATATTCAAATAAGGTCATAAGTCCTTAGTAGATGAAATTGAGACTCTTCTATTCGTGCAAAAATTTATTTATCACATAAAGTCAAATTTATATATTCATTAGCAAGTAATAGTAGCATAGATAATTAATTGTTTATTGCTATTTGATACAATTTTGCTTGCTTGATGACATTATCACACTGCAAATGCATGTTATTTTTAATAATTAAGTATATGCCGTGAAAAGTAATACTTGAAATTATATATTCTAGATTCTGTTGATCAAGGAATATTTAATTCCCCAATTTCTGAAATCGGATGTCTTATATTTGTTATTCTTACTAAAACTTCATTTTTAAAATTTGCTGATTTCCATTGTGTGACTCTTATCACATAAAATAAATTTAAATTAATTGAAAGTAAAAATCAAAATTATTGTATATATACATTTTTGTGATAATAGGTTAGCATTATATTCATATATCTGTTATTACATTTCAGGAATAAAGTGCCTTAATTTTTTGTAAAAAAAAATTAAACAAAATAAGAAAGGTTAAAAAAAAAGAATTAATTTACTGTCGCATATGTGTGTGTATGAATTATGAGTTATACAACAGTGGATTACACACACACATACACACTCTCTCTCTCTCTCTCTCTCACTCGCTCTAACTATCTAAAGAATTATTTGGCTAACTTACAATCATTATTCAAATATGAGAATGGAGATACATTTCATAAATGTACAGGGATTCATTAAGAATATTTTATATACGAAAGTTAAATTCTTAATTATTCATTATTTATTTAAGATCCTATTAAAATATTTTTGTGATAATATTGAAAATTTATCATTAATTAAAAATGTAAAATTTTAATTAAAATATCAGCTAACCTCATTATTGTTATATTATTTTTTACACAATTTAAATTTAACACAATTGAAAAGTATGAAGGATCATTATCACATAAAATTATTTTCACTAGTGAAAAACTAGATATGATTTATTTTTGTTTTTAAATGCTTGCTCTCTTGAGTGTTATGAAGCCTTGCAGTCCACTAAAAATAAGAGTTATCTCCAATGTTAAAGAGTATCTTAAAATAAATGTTGATATCCTGGTAGATAGAACAGTTAAAGAAAATGTACTTCGTTTTAACACAAAAAGGCTGTTAAAAGAGAGTAATTTCCTAATGTTAGTCTTAGCCCCACGAATTGACAAAACATGACAAAACTTTTACGTAGATATGTGATGTCATTGTGCCTAAGAGTGTCTACACCCTTGATGACACACTGAAAAAAGCGTCATGGGAGAACAAAATAGGGAAATAAGAATTCCAGAAATAGTTAGGTTTATCATATCTAATGCATCAAAGTAAGATTACAAAGACTGGCGAAATTTATCGCCAACCAAAATTATTCCCGCCAAGTGTGTGGACTCTGCTAGCATCCAACCCCTTTTATCCATATTCCATTTATATTTCATCTATATTACAGTGAGAATGGTGTAAACAAAAAATTAATGTAAAGGTTATATTTTTTAACCAGTTCGTATTGGGATACATCCATATATTTAAATTTAATACATTTATAAATTGCATGAGATGAGTTTTGGGAAATACAGCAAAAATATTTATTTTGATTATTAAGAGTTTTTGATTGCTGAATTGGCCATAAGGTAAATTTCTGAATTTTTGCAGGTTTCGTTTAAATATTTCTGTTAATAGATTCTGAATCATGACTTTTTTTCTCAATAAACTGCAATAATTTATCTATATTTAGAATATCTTGGTTTTCTAATGCAAAGTTCAAATTGAATTGTCTCGTTTTTGTATAATATGAGAATTCAAATATTTACTTCTAAAGTATCAGATAAATTATCAAGGTCAAATTCAAGAAGTTTTAATGCTCTAAGATTTTTTTTTACTTATATAACCTAACAATTTTCTTAAATCTTTTGCTGATTTATACGTTATTTTTGGAAAATATATTATATTGTTTATATGGGTATCAATTAGAATTTTCTTTTATTTTTATAGCTATAGGTTAGTGCTTTCATAAGTGATTCATTAATGTCATCATAATTTTCAATTAGTTTGGAATTACTCTACAGACAAGACCTTTAATAAAACAGTTTTTGAGAATCTGTGAAATATCGATGGCAATTAATTAAATTTTAAAAGTCAGCTTTAAAGCTATTAAAATGTTCATTACTTCCATCAAACACTAGAAAAGGAATGTAAAGTAATGAGAACTGTGTACTTTAAAATTATCATTCATAGTGCTTAAATTAAAATTAGATGCAATTTTAAGTAAAGAAAACAGACTCATATCTAACTCCGTTTTCAATCCTTTTTAATAATTTCATCAATAGTAGATCAATTCCCGCCAAATCTTCATCTTTGATAATATGACTTTCTGATTTTATCTAAATCAGTAGCGTTTTTTCTTAAATAATTCAGTTTGCATGAAACTTCAATATGAAAAATATTTTATAATGTTTCATTTTCCATAGAAACAACGTATTGTTCTAATACGCTGTGAATTTCGCTTTCAAAACCCCACATTTTCGATTTGCATTTTAATATCCATGGATCAATTTCTTCGGCGATTAGGTTTTGAGGGATAGTGCGGAGCTAGGAGTAATTATTGGTATATCAAAACAATAACGATTTATTAGCAAAATTATATATAGAAATTTCCGACAAGGACTCGTATAATAGAGATACATGTAAGTAGCTGACAAGGGTTCTTAATATTAGTAGAATTATATAAGTAACCGAATAGGGCTCTTAATATTAGCAGATAATATAAGTCAACGACAAGGGCTCGTAAAGCACTTCTTACTTTGAGGGCTGGAGAGAGAAAAACTAAAGTTACAGGCGGTAATGACGACTGCACCGTTCATAAAAACATTCATAAACACTATCCTAATCTAAAAACCTAACACATGTTTTTATATTTCACATTCTAAATTCAATCAAATTCATTGAATTACATCATTGCTTTGAGTGTAATGTAATTATATATTAAAACTAAATATTTGTGATAATTTTATATAATAACTACAAGTCTAACTAAAATACAAAGCAAATTATCAACACAAGTAAAAAAAGCAGTATTAAAATATATTTCATATAAATTATTTCATTGAAATAAAAAATATAATAATGCATTCCTGAGTTTTAAAAAAATCCAAAATATGAATTCAATGACAATATGTATACACTACTGGCCATTAAAATTGCTACACCAAGATGGCGAAATGCTACAGAAGTGAAATTTATATGTAAGGAAGAAGGTGCTGGGATATGCAAATGATTAGCTTTTCAGCGCTTTCAGACAAAGCAGGCGCCAGTAGTGACACCAACATTGTGTTTAAATGAGGAAATTGTTCAGCCGGTTCCTCTTACACAAATTGCATTTGAACATTGTTGCCTGGTGAAAAGTTGTTGTGATGCCTCGTGTAAGAAGGAGAAATGCGTACCAACACGTTTCTGACTTTGATAAAGGTCGAATTGTAGCGTACCGGGATTGTGGTTTATCTTATTGCAGTATTGCTGCTCGCGTCGGTCGAGATCCAATGACTGTTAGCAGAATATGAAATCGATTGGTTAAGGACGGTAATACGGAACGCCATGCGGGATCTCAACGGCCACCTATAACTAGCAGCCGAGAAGACAGGCATATTATCCACATCGTTTGGAAGACATTAAGAGTCTGCACGAACAGTTCGACGACGTTTGCAGCAGCATGGACTCTCAGCTCGGAGACCATGGCTGCAGCTTCCCTTGACGCTGCGTCATAGACAAGAGCGCCTTCAATGGAGTGATCAACGATGAACCTGGGTGAACGAATGGCGAGACGTCATCTTTTCAGATGAATCTAGGTTCTGTGTACAGCATCATGATGGTCGCATCCGTGTTTGGGGGCATCGTGGTGAGCGCTCACTGGCAACGTGCATTCGTCATCGCCATACTGGCCCATCACCTAGCGTGATGGTATGGGGTGCCATTGGATACACGTCTCGGTCACCTCTTGTTCGCATTGACGGTGCTTTGAACAGTGCCCGTTACATTTCTAGTGTGTTACGACCCGTGGCTCTACCCTTTATTCGAGCCTTGCGAAACCCTACGTTTAAGCAGGATAATGCCCGACCGCATGTTGCCGGTATTGTATGGACCTTCCTTGATACGGAACATGTTCGGCTGTTGCCCTGGCTAGCACGTTCTCCAAATCTTTCACCAACAGAAAACGTCTGGTCAATGGTTGCCGAGCGACTGGCTCGTCACCAAACACCAGTCACTACGGTTGATGACGTGTGGCATTGTGTTGAAGCTGCATGGGCATCTGTACCTGTACATGCAATTCAATCTCTGTTTGGCTCAATGCCCAGGCGTATAACTGCTATTATTACTGCCAGAGGTGGTTATTCTGCGTATTGATTTCTCAGGATCTATCCAGCTAAATTTTTTGAAAATTTAATCACTTGTTATTTCTAGTATAATATATTTGTCCAATAAATATCATTTTGTTATCTGCATTTCTTTCTGGTGTAGCAATTTTAATGGCCAGTAGTGTATATATATGAAGGAATTTTATAGCTCATTAATTCCAATGGTGTCAGTTTAAACGTTGATGATCTGATGCTAAAGTAATTTCATTTGTCCTTCTATGAAGCCACGGAAGATGACAGCAAAAATTCTTTTTTCGGTGATTGAATTTTTTTTTTTTTTTTTTTTTTTTTTTTTTTAAATTTATTGCAAGTTTGTAGTCGAATTGCAAATTTTGCTAAATATTTGTCATGAACTTCACCCTGGTGTAGTACTTCACTTAATGCCTCAGTGCGTAACATCAATTCCTATGAAATACGGTTTATTTGGATTTATTTGTCGGAGAATCGGAAGTGTAATGAACATTCTTAAATAGTTTCAAACGCTTTTCGTTTTTCTTCTTCCAAACTTCACGAATAATTCTTTTGAGTGAGGTTGCTAATTAGTCTTCCAGTATCAGAAAAATTTGCTATGAAACGACAATACTAAGAACTTGGATTATAGCGTTTTTTTTTTTTTTTTTTTTTTTTTTTCCTCAAAATCAATTTTCAGGCCAGAAGTTGTAATCCTGTATACAAAATATTTAACTTTTGAACAAGTAAATCTACTTGTTTGAATGTGATTTTGAATAGAGCACCCTCATATGAAGGTGGAAGTACGTCTTTTGGCTCATAGATGGCAGCACCATCTGAAACTTCCAATTTTTAGAGACGGAAACCAGAGAAAACACATTACCTGGCTCCGACCACCCCATGAGGTATAAATTTAGAATGGGAACATGGAGGACACTGCGATCCGACATATTTTACGTGCCCCAGTCGCCATTAGTGAACACGATGGATCTTCGGCTTAGCCGGGATTCGAGATCACCACTTTTTGGTAATGAGAACGACGCCCTAACCAACCAGGCCACCGGGACCTATAACTAAATATTTAAAATGCGACACTGAAAATAAATAGATGTAATATTTCCGATATCATTTATTTTTGCTAAACAATTCAAATTATCATTATTAAAAATAATATATTTGAAGATACCAAAAATTGTTTCGCTAAAATATTTCAGATTAACATAACTTTCAACACTACAGTATTAATACTACAAAAGTAAATTTTTATCTGAGCATTACTGAGTATTCATAGAATCCTGAGCTAAAGCAATTACGATAGAGCGAATATACTATCACTTTTCTCTTTCTTATGTACATACTACAAGTGAATTTAAGTATTTTAATATTCCTTGGAATTTTCCCCAGTTCTTTTCTATATTTCCAATACATTGCTTAAAGGCAAATGTCAAGTTTATTTTTCTTTTAAAATTCAACATTAAATTTTTTTAAATGAATTAAATTCACCATTAAATTGATTTAAAAAACATTCAAAAGTATTGAATTAATGAAGAAAAGCCTGAGTAGAGAAATAATGTAAATATTTAAGCAAATTCTTAAGAATAATTTAATGGGAATTCACGAATACTAGTGGTTTAATACATATAATTGGTGAAATATACTTAATTACAAAAACTTTAATCTTTTACCAAAACATACTAATGAAAAATGAATGAAATACTTTTTAAAAATGATTTTGAATCTTTTCAAATGGCAGAAGAACCGAGTATAATTCAGTTGAAATTAACGAATCACCATGCTGGTTTTCACGCAAATATTTATGAACACTTACTTTTCATTTAACTTTAAAAACATACAAGCAAAGGAAACTGAGACACTTACTAATACACTACGAGAACTAGACTACTAACACAAAATATAAAACAATCATTGTAAATCACGTGATTAAAATTATACTACCATCTATATTCTAATTTGGAAGATAAATATTTCATGCGGAAACAAGCACTTTTGCAAAATTACAACGAAGTCTTAACAGTAATTTTATTTATTCCTCATTTGTTCAAATTCTACAAGAATTCTTACCAATCTTGGAAAATATGCAATCATAGTTTAAAATAATGAGGATTATCTTCTGAAAGGTTTTATAAACATAAAGAGTTTTCTTTTTTAAAAAATTTAATAAATTGACTACAGTATTTTTTTTTTTTTTTTGAAGTATGTTATCAATATTTTAATTTTGATATAGTTTTTTTTTTTTTTTTTCTTAAAAGGTATTATATTAACTTGCGTAGAAACTTTCTGTTTTCTCATTTCCTTAGCCTACGTGCTATGATATAAGTCCATTTAAAATGTATATATATATATATATATATATATATATATATATATATATATATAT
>JAPDSC010119428.1:187234-225596 GCA_026290005.1 Latrodectus geometricus
ATATATATATATATATATATATATATATATATATATATATATATATAATATTATGTTTATATGCACTAAATAAGAGAAAAATTAAAATTGTGTAGCCATAGCTTTAATTTGTACATTATTTAATTTGTACATTTAAACATTATTTTAGCAAGTTTTCAAGGAATGTTCTTCCAAAAAATCCAAAATTACCAAAATGGGGACATTTTTATTTTCATATTTTTTTAACCTTTTATAGTTTTATAGTATTTTTATAGTATTTCTGCGTATTCTAAAATCTCTTATTAAATGGGAAGTATTACGTATGTACTAAAACTGTATCGTTGGGATAGAAATATGTAGTTAGTTTGAGAAATGTTAAGAGATAAAAAATAAATAGTTTCAAACCAATTCATCATATTTAGAGATTTCAATTTTATATTGATATGAAGATTTAAATATCAATCCATATTATTCAATTTGCAGCTGCAGTTGACACAACTGTGAATCTCATTATACTTATAAAATTTATTGCGATTTTAGACAGAACCTTTACCCATTTTAAGTAATGCACATAAAACAAGATAAAAATGTTATTATATTTATTGATTGTTAGAGTAAGATAATTATGCATGGATTCTTGAGCCTTTTTTTGTGAAAAAATATTTATCATGCATTTTGAACAAAATAGTTTAAAAATATTTCCGCTAATATAAATTAACTCTTGAGTGGCAAAGAAACCAACTAGCCACAATTAAAATTTACTCTTACATTTAAATTTTGAAGAATTTCATTTTTAAAATACGAACTGAACGTAAATACTTTCGTAAATTTTATACTCAAGTTTATATGATAATGGTAGTTTTGAATGAACGAATATTGCTAAACATACGATAACATTCATGTTATGATAAAGTAAACTTTTCTTAGAATATATGTAATACATCTTATGTAATGACTGCAAATAAATTGTTGATAAAATATGTTCCTTGTTTATATTTTGTTTTCATGAAATTACCTTCAAATTATAAATCTTTAAGAATTGTAAAATTCATAAGTTTCTGAATAAATTGCGGGTTTATAACTTCGTAATTTACTGGGTTTTATCTGTTTGCCTAAGTTTAAATTCATAGAATATTTTTTTCTGTATATATCTAAAATCTTTTACATTTTTAAATATCTGTATTTTTTCTTTATCAAAAGAAAAGGGAAATTAATTAGTCATTTTTGTAATATTTTATGGATAATAGTTTATACGGATTAAGAAATATAAAAGTTTAATTGGTGTTTAAAATTAATACATAAATTCTTTTTTCTATAAAAAACCATACATATATATATATATATATATATATATATATATATATATATATATATATATATATATATATATGTATGTTTATAAATTTTCTTAACAACATAAAAAAAAATTGTAAATTAACGAAAACATCACTACTTAATTAAAACGTGGTTGATGAGAATTAATCACTCTAATCACTCAATAATGATAATTTTTTATGAAAATCTATTAAAATTCCGAAATTCTCAAGAGACACAATTTGAAAAACTTAAAATACATGATAAAATGATGTAATTAATCTGAAAATAAAAGAAATGGGTAATTAATTCTGGTAATTTCTATCATCTTACTTAATTTTGCTAATCTAAATAATAATCTAATATTTAAATGTTTTTCGTCAGTAAAAAAAAAAAAAAAAAAACTGTCTAACTTGATTAATCTGTATAATTTTATTATGTCTTATAAATGGGAATCCAGTCTTATAACAATAGTTTTAAGAGATTAAGGACTCAAGATTTAATAAACAAATTTTTTATTTAAAGAATTTTATAAAAATTTCTTTTTATTCTTTATAGACCTAATTTATAAAAGAAATTTTACTTTTCATAAATTAATCAATAAAAAGTTATGAACATTATAATCTATTACTCTTCCTGAATTTCATTTGCTTACATACAAATGCAATCATATATTTTATTATTTTTTTATATATAATTTAATCCTTTGGGAAAAACTATACACTGCTCAATACAATTAAACAATACTGTGGTTTTAGGTGGATTTTGTGGGTGGGAAACGTTTTATCTGATTGATACATGGTCGTCAGACATAGTAGGTTATACGAGAATAAATTACACATGTTTAGCAGAAAAAAATGCATTTTATTGCTCATTTGTGTACAAAAAGGAAAAAAATACAATTTGTGCATATGAGAGAAAATTAATAAGAAAAGTTATTTTCTTCAAAGGAAATCATTTCCAGTAGGGGGTATGGTTTCCACGGACCTCCAGCAACGTTAAAATCTTTTGAGGCATGGAGTCAATAAGCATCATAATAATATTAATCACGAGTAATAATATTAATCACGAGTATTATTATTATTATTATTATGAGTTGGTTTGTAATTAATCACATATCAACTCATAATAATATTAATCACGAGTTGGGGCATTCTGTCCCACTCTTCCAGAAGAGCTCTTTCCAGTTTTTGGAGAGTTTGTGGGAGTGGTTGGTGGCCAGCAACTCGTCTTCCTAGAGTGTCCCCAAACGTGCTCTATTGCAGTCATTTCCGAAGAACATGCTGGCCATTCCATTTGCATGAATCCTTCATCGAAAAGAAAATCCTCCACTAGGTTAGCACGATGTGGCTTGCATTTATCGTCCATTAAAATGAAGTCATCTCCGATTGTTGCAGCGTAAGGGACTACAATAGGTCTGAGGATCTCATCTTTATATCGGCGACCAGTCATAGGTCCATCTCGAATGATATAGAGATCTGCGCGCCCGTCAATCGAGATGCCACCTTACACCAATACTCCCCCATCTCCAAATCTGACACTTTCGTGCACGAACGCAGGATTATACTTACTGCCCCTCCAGATGAAAATACGTACGTCTATTATAAGGATGAACAGAAAAACGGGACTTGTCAGAAAAAGAACATTGCTCCATTCATTTCTCCTCCAGTTCGCATGCTCTGTTGCCTACTCAATTCGGTTGCGATGATGCATTGATGTTAGTTTAACACATACCATCGGTCGGTGAGCATACATGCCTACACCATGGAGCCGGTTTTGAACAGTCTGAGTTGAAACCGTGGTGTCAGTAGCCGAGTAAAGGTGTTGTTGGAAAAGAGTAGCGTTCATATTTTGGTGTCTCTGAGTCGTTAACATTAAATAACAATCTTCATTGGGTGTTGTCGCCCGTTTATGACCTTGCCCTGGTCTTCGGCCTGCACTTCTAGTCTCCAAAAAACTGTTCCAGATCCTGGAAATCACACTTTGTGACACTCCAATGGCTTGCTCTACTTCGGCTTGAGTTTGGTCCCCTTCTAGCTTACCAACAACTCTCTAAGCTTCCGAATCAGTTAAATAACTTCTCTGAGACATCGTATTCATCGACACAAAACAGTCACTGAATGCCGATCATCCTTGTCTTCATTGTCTCATTCAGTTGAAAGTCAAATTTCATTCACTGCCACTAAAGCGATGTTTTTGACGTCGAACTCAAAATTTGCATACTCCGCAGTTTGAAAATAAGAAAAAATTTGCATTTGTGACTCTCTTCTCTCATTTTCAGCAAAAAAAAAAAAAAAAAAAAAAAAAAAAAAATTGTTTATATTTTTATTTTATATAAAACTTACATCTTTTAATTGTTTTGAGCAGTGTACACTCTCATTTAAAAATTTAAGCATATTGGAGATATAAAATATTTTATTAAACTATAATTAATTGAGAGTTTTACGTCATTAAAACCTAGATGTTAAAAAAATCATGAAATTATAAGCTTATATTTTTATTTCTTACTTCAAGCATTATTTAATTTAAAATATTTTTTATTTGTTATAACTAGTTACAAGCTATTTAAAAATGTACTCGTGTATGAGATAATATCAATTTCAATAAAGAATATTAAATAGATTAAAATAAAAGAAGCTTCAATTTTGTTAATTAGTAATTAACATAACTTGATTTTTTATTAATTATATCCAAATAATTAATTTGATACTAAATATAACTAAGAAAATTGTAATGAAGTTAAATCAAAGAAGTTATTTCATTATTACAAATTTTTACAAAATAAAAATTTTATCTATGCCTATTTATTTTCTATAAAAGTACTCACATTTATTTGAAAGTGAATACATTTAACTAAAAGATACTTTGAAAAATTAAATAACATTTTGAATAAGCAGTATTTATTAAAACTCGTTATTGAATAATTTATTGTTCTTCCCTGGAAAACACTCATATACCGAAACATTTGAAGACAAGTAAGAAAGAAAACAATTTATTAATCTTTTGCATATTTCATATTAATTAATTTCATTACTAAGCAAGCATATTTTTTGCCGAGAAACTCTTAATTAGTAGAAAGTTAAGGAATTAAGGCAACTTCTTTGCTAATGGGGTTAGCATTACAGAAGTTAGTAGCGAAAGAAATTATAAATCTAGGAGGAATTTAATTTTGAGTAAGCTAACATAAGATTTTATTGCGAAACTCACGTGAACTTTATATAGGAGTTTGAATTAATTATCAGAAGTTACTAATGATTATTAACAACTATCATAGAACTAACTCACTAAATGACAAAAGAATTTCAGAGCTCATTTCCAATGAGATTTAATTTTGAAAGGGGAGAATACTAGCACCATTTAAAAGAAGAAAATACTCATGCTTAACTATCTGTGATTAAAAATGTTAGGATAAATCTTTCATATGGATTCATTTTTTTATATAAATACCAATAATTTAAATTGTTAAAAAATGAGATTAATATATTTTTTATTGAAACAATTCTTGAAAATATTTTTATTCAAATAAGGAAGAAAATCATTTTAAAAATATTTTTAATGATTTAGATATTATCATATAACATCATTTTAAAAAAAAAATTGTAGATGTTTTTATTCTTTAATTTACGGATTAAAATTATTTCTAGAGTTTATGGCTATTTATGAAAAGTACAGAATTTATGTTTTTTATTTTTATTTAAATAAAATTATTATTAATTACAAATTTTGAGTACATAATTTATTTTATGTTCTCAAAATATTTGTTATTTTATGGATAGAGAAAATTCCCAGGAAATTAGATTTCTTCTAAAGGTGAATTCTTTCTTTGTTTCTCAATTGCACCATACAAGATTAAAAATATCTCTTCCTTATCTTGTGCTTCTAAGATTGATTCTGGGGTAAGAATTACAAAGATTTCATTATTTTATGCTTTTAAAAATATAGTATATTATCCAATATTTTTATCAGTGAGCCATTTCCGATATTTAATACTACTGTGTTAATCCCGTTTTTATTTTTAATCCAACTCATACTACAGGGATTTATTTACGTTAAATCCTAACTCCGAAAGCTTATATAAAATGTAAAAAATTATACGTATATCTGGACATGGGATTGATTTATTAAATTAATATTTAAAGATAAAATCATTTATTTTTTCATAAAAATTTGAAGAATTTTTGAGGCTTATTTATGATTGTTATCACCTCTTAATACTCGCCCAAAAATTTTATTTACATGCATATAAAAAAAATTTTTTTTAATTGTGACACTTTTAAAAAAAAATTTTTTTTAACAGAAATTTTTAAAAAAAATTAAATTTGAAATTTTCAAAAAATTTTTGAAAAAATTAAAAAAATTTTTTTTTCAAATTACTTGCTATTGGATCTTTTTCTATGTTAGACCAATATTTTTGTAAGTTAATATGTACATCTAAATTACAGATGAAGAAAATTATTTTACTCTTGCAATTTTGTCTTTAAAAATAATTATAGGAATTATTAATTTTTTTCTGAATTTTTGATCAAAATGTGAGTATTTGAATAGTTTCTGTTCAACCAAGAATATAAGTAAAGCTGGAAAAATAATTGAATTGTACAAGATTCATCCTTAAAATTCTAATTTTATGTATCTACAAAAAATACTGATAAATCAAATTTAATAAATTAATAGTTTATTATTTTGTGATTGATAAATGATTGGAATATTGCTTAATCATGTATTAATTTTGTTTCAGATAAATTACAATAAACGTGTACCTTGTAATTAAAAATCTATATTTCTAATCTAATGTGATAAAATAACAAAATATTTATATTATTGAATTGTCTTGTTTTCAAAGACGATCAAAATATGTTTAACATTCGAAAGGAACTGTAAAGAAAATTCTACTACTTTTTGGCACACTGCATCTCAGCACTTTACGGTGTACTTAATTTGTTGTTCTTATTAACATAATTCATTTCACAAATGGGAAGAACAGTTTTAGCCTTATCACGAAGCATTTTCTTTTTATCTTCCTGTTTATGTAATGTTGTTTATTAAATGAAACTTCAGCATAATTTGCTTAGCTGTTAGTATTGCAAGTATAATCCATTAGATAAATGGATGCGATTATTCCGACTAGAATTGCTAGAAGAAGGTAAAATATACTTAAATCAGTTTATTTGTGTAATAACAGATAGTATCACAAGATAACAAAAAGTGTTATTAATAAATATTTTAAGATTTCACAAAAAGACTGTTTTTCATAGGGCTTAAAAATTGAAATTTTCATCTATTTAAAAGAATTGCTTAGAACTGAATTTTTTTTAATTGAAATCGTAAACTAGTTTCTTTTATTAAGTATTTCGTCAAATGATTATACGAAGCAACCAACTGAATACATAATTAATTTCTTAATTAAATTGCTGTATCTGTATAACCCACAAATCAATAACAATGTCAAATGACTTTTCTTGTTAAAAATTTAAAAGCATTATTGAGAGTTGGAAAATTAGTTGTTTCTTCTATTTACTTGTTGGTGTTGTTGTTGTCGTGTGTCAGCCAGGCTGGCAATGTGGAGTGCGCTGCTCCACTTTTCCAACTGAACCATATTTGGTGTGAAGTCCGACTTCCTCAGTACACACATGCCATAAGTAGCCGTTTATAGGGTAGGCAACCATTCACACACACACACAAAGAAAGGACAAAGACAAGAAAGAGAGAGAGAGAGAAAGTACATCCATGCCCGAATCAGAATTCGAATCCAGGTCCCACCCATCTGTAGTCAGGTACGCTAACCACTAGACATGTTGGGCAGCTTCTATTTACTTAATAGCATATAATGTTATTGTGAAAATATCTGACAAAATTAGCTGATTATTATGGAAAAAGTTTGGCATTAGAACCAAAAAGTTGAGAAGCCTACTATTACAAAAAAAGTCAAGAGTTTTTGATTTTTAAATTTACAGACTCAAATGCTTTGTTTAAATTGAATTTTAATATATAATAAACAATTAATTTTGTATATTGTCATCCATGTTAAAATCCTTCCTAAAAATCCATGTTAAAATCCTTATTTACGGCACTTTAGAAAACTTATTTTTTGTGATATTTTCATTATGATTCTTTCATGCATTGATTACTTGCTTTATTTATTATTTTTGATGATTCATAAATATTCGTATATGTATGTATTTAAAATGATATAATGAATTAGGGAAAACTAGAAAAAATATTTCTAACGCGAATAAAACCAGGGTTTTATGCACTATTAAAAGTTAATTTTCAACGATAAGTATCTTGAAGCAGTACTTATCAAATAAATCGCTTGGAAGGGATCATATGTAAGTTAAAATTATTATTAAAGACATTCATCACAAAATCAAAACAGGAAGAAATTCACATTATATTTTGTAACTTTGATACAACTGGTTAAATGATTGCCTTATTTTAGAGATAATGAACACGTTAAACAGATTCATTCATTATAAAGCTTTCACCGATTGCTCTCTGATTCATTAAGGAATAAACTTATATTAAATCTTTATTTATTTAATCTTGTGGAAAAGTTGCTTAAGAAGTAGTATTACTTCTGTTTCTTTCCCTATTTCTTGCTTAGTTTTTCTTTTATAAACTAATGGTGCATTTAAAATAAATGTTAATAAAAAAATTGACGCGTAATTGTTATGCCTATAACAAGAAAATTGTTTAAAAATATTTTCATGACATTTGCAAATTCTCAATCAAGTTGAGATATTTTAAAACTTATAAAGCAAAATAGTTTTGTAATAAATATTCAGTATTATTATTTATTACATTATTAAGTATTTAAGGTTGGGTTATTTGGAATTTACATTATATTAATAAGGAAAGAATTTATGTTTTATATTACTTTTTCAATTTAAAAGTGAGAATATAACTCAAAATTAGTGAATATTTTTGTTGAATTTGACAACAGAGTACTTCAATAAAAGTATGAAATAAAATTTAAATTTTATGAATACAAGTTCCATGTAAATTTTATTAATAATGAAATTCTAAACATTATATATATTGTGTGTGTGTGTGTGTTTCATTAAGTTTTATGTTCATAAAAATCAGCCGTCACTCCATGAGTTTTAAATTTTCCATTCTTTCTTTAATAACATCTAAATCAAAGTTAAAAAAATAAAATAGCAAAATTGGTAATCATCATTAAATTTCATAGTAAACTTAAACTTTTTCTGATATTTCATGTAGAATAAAAAGACACACAAAAGATTTTTTAATTATTTATTTACATTTATACTTTTTTAATTTAATATAATAATTAATAATTGCTTATTTACTTTTGCCAGGGATTTTAAATTTAAAATAATTATATAATAATTTTAAATTTAAAATCTGTGGTGCTCCTCTGAAAATATTATATTCTAAGTGTGTATTTATCGAAAAAGCTGAGAATCCTAATCAAATATCTGAACGTATATCACAAATATTTATATTTTAAAGAATTTACTTATAATGTCATTGCTAAATATCACTATAAGGCTTTTGAACATTACATCTAGGAAGAACATTTCGTAAATAAAGGGGCATATGTGGTGTCGCAAGGGAGGAAGTCCGGAAAACTCTCGTATACATCCCAAAATGTTTTAACAAAGATTTTTAACACAAAAATGTATTGTTTATTGTTGTCAGAAAACTAGAACTTTTTGCATTTTATGTCAAGTTTTATTTAGAGAAAAAAGTGAGAGAATGGGAACAAAATCAGGAACAAAGCTTACCATTAAATAAAAAAATATAAAATTTTTGGCAGCCACAAGAAACAATACTTATAATTTCCTTAAAAATCTCTACCTTTTTCCTCCATTGCGAATTTAAATCTTATGATTTTGTTTACTAATGAAAGAATATTGTGTGTAACTCTTACCCACAACATCTTTTCATTAGTATTTTATTCAGCTTCACTTAAGGTTTACATTGAATACGTTTTCGATGACCGATGGACAAACTTTTTCTTCAGATTCACTTCTAACAACGCAGTTACCAGTTTACGAACAGAAAAGCATTGGTTCAGTTTCTCAGACAAATTTCATTTGTTTTTATCTAAATCTCACTACGAAATGTTTCAGATTTATCTTCTGTTTGATTATAAATGTGTTAAGGCATTTTATGGTTATATTAATTGCTGAACGACTTTTACTGATAATTATCTAATAGGTTTTTCCTCTTTAATCTTTAGTTACAAATTTGACTTCAATTTATTTTTAAATTTGAATTTACTTTTCAAAAAATTTTGTTTTTGTAGTCGAAATTCATATAATAAATGAACTATTGATCTTGGCTTTGTCACTTATTATTTTTTTTTAAATTTATTTTTTAGTATTTTTTTTTATCATAATTTACGAATTTGGTTTTAATTTTATGGTAAAATAAATTCATTATAAAAAAAAACCTGCGAGATTTGACTGCATGTCACTGGCATTCAAGATATTGACTTACGTTTGACTTATTGGAAATATCTTACTTTCACATTTAGCACAATCTAACGTTTCTATTGATTGCTTTACAGAATGTTACATAGGTGCTACACTAAGATATTGCTCAGTAGTGTTACAATGGGTCATTGCTTCTTTGCATTCTCTATGAAACTATTCGATTTATAGAAATCTGATTTTGCTTTTAAGTGATCCTATTCTTCTTTTTACATATAAATACCAGTTTGCATTTGGTTTCCAATATAATTGGTATTTACAAAGAAGTTTGGGTGTACCAAAGAAGGAGATGAAAATTGTTTTTAACTTTGTAAATTTAATAAGACGTTTAATAGTGCTTAAAAAAAGTAGGAGCTGCTTTCAAAATCAATAATCATGATTTATTTGCTGTATATTTTGTCTTTGATTTTTTTCTGTATAACATATTTTACTTTCAAAATATTTCACAGTTCGTGTGCATCATACTTAATCTAAAACACATCTTAAAATTGATATGAATTTCTACCTACTTAAGTTAAAGATATTGTAAGCTAAAATAATAATTTTTTATCAGGAATTACTTAGCACTAAATAAAAAAAAATTAGCAATTCTTTAGAAATCAGCAATAATTTGGTAAAAGAGAGAAAAAGTAAACTCATATTTCTATTCGTTTTTACATTGGAATGAATAAATACAAAATAAAAGTGTTAATTAATGTTAAACATGCTGACAAAAGGAAATAAATAAGATGTCAAAAATGACAGTATGATAAATATTGCTTGACAGTTTAATTCAAGAAGCATTTAGTGATATCATAAAATTCAGTATATGTGTTTCCTTAGGGATATGTTAGTACTTTTAACGACAAAGTAAATTTAGTTAAAGCTATTTATTATACGTCATGTATTTCAGAATAAGATTAAAATTTCATTTAGTTTTCTTGCCACCATAACCTTTCTTTCATATGAATCATTTAAACTAAATAATAATTAATCTACAGATATTCATGTATATGAATGAAAGGTATTATTCATGATTGAAATATCTAGGGAAAAATATAAATTAAAGTTTTCATTTATGCTTTCATTTAATACTAACTAATTTGAAGGATGACACATAATTTAATATGTGTAAAAGCATATTTTAATTTTAATTAATTTAGGTAGTTAAATGTTCATTTAATATTGAAATATTAGAATATATTATGTTTGTAGTTTTGTCTTACTATACCAGATAAAAATTTATAATTATCATATCAATTAAAATTAATAATATTTAATAAATATAATATAAAACTCGCTCAATACTACTTACTAATTTGGGTTTATATACTATAAAATCATTAATATCAAATTTAAAGAAATTCAATAATAAAAATGTGCGTTCTTTCTCTAACACATTATTTGTGTTTGTCTTCTATCAACCAAAAATAAAAAAAAATAAAATAATTTTTTTATTAAGAGCTGCATAAATTTTATTTAACAATTAATTAAAGCATACATACAGCTTAGTTTATGTAAAGTTTAATTAGTTTTGGTAAAACTGACCAAGCTTGAATCAGTAGTTTTTCTAAAAAGAAAAGAGTTTTGTTTTGACTTTTCAATGAATTTATCTTGGTCTATTTCATTTTAATCCTCAAGAGATAATACACCATACGCCGTTCCCAAATTTCATTAGGTTAATGATAATTACGAAACTAATTCTCAATGTATTATTTTCATTAAATTAATTCAAAACGTAACACTGGCAGACCACATCACTTTCACACAATATAAGTGGAAATTCTATGCACAGTAACATTCAGTTGAAGTTTGACAATCTATTTTCTGTAAAATATTTAAATAATCTATTTTAAGTAATTTTATACACTATTATAAACCATGCGTTTTAAATTAAAAGACATAAAGGTATTAGAAGATTATATAATTTGTAAGTATAAATCACTTCAAATATGAATCAACAATGAACTACTCAATATATTGCTACTTCAAATTTTGTTTTTGCATATTGATTAAAATTCTAATCACTTCAAGTTTTGCCTTATGAATAAAAGTTTGCATTATGTTCGAGGTGGCAACATTTGATGATTTCTTTCCGCCAAGTTAAAAATGATGTAGGTATTGGAATTTGGTCAATAGCCCTAATAGAGGAAATAGGCTTTCTGAACGAAAGCAACCACCTCAAAATAAAGAAAAAATAGTATTTTTAAGTCCCTAATCTTTGTGACATATAAGAATATAATAAATAAAGAATTGATCAAATTTTATGAAAAATATTATCAAAGCAGAAATTCTTATATAAAAAGTTTTGTCCAAAAATTAAATATGAAATTTTAAAACATAACTGTAAAACAACGAACTCAAGAATTCTCAAATAGATTTTTCTTAAAAACCTATTCATCATTTGATAATTAATAACATCCAGTTAAGAGAAATGACTGTTTCTTAAAAATAATTTTACAAGATATTAAAATTCACAAGAAATATGTATTTTTCAGATTATCTCTAAAGAAGTATACAATAAAATATATCATTTTACAAAATAACGACAGAATTTAAGAGTTTTTGGGATTTTGAATAACAAAAGTTAATTAAGAATTTAGAAACAAAAATCAAGAATTCTCAATAAAAAACAAAACATTCATTTAACACATATATGATATCCCCTGAGTAGCAATAAAGGACATGCAGTGATGTATGATGCTCTCAATTATACGGTCTATTAACTGTGTAGGAAGAGAGAATGTGATCAGCTACACGTCGTCCCGAAGATGTTCTTGGGGTTAAACTCAGGTGATTGAGCTGATCACATCATCCGCTCAGTTATTTCCTACTCAAGATATTGCATCCATGATGCAACCCTGTGTTGTCTCGCATTATCGTCCTGTAGCACGAAAGGATCACCTACTGCCCCAGAATAAGGGAGCACATAAGCATCCAGGATGTCACTTCTTTATTGTAAGATATAACATTTCAATGGGAAAAGACATGGATGTCTGTGAGTCCATCCAAAGAGATACCACCCAAATACAAATATTGCTTGATCCGTATACATCTCTTTCATGGATGTTTGATGGATAAAAACTAGTTTCACGTTCTCTCCAAATGAGAATGCACCTCTTATCACTTTTGAGGCTAAACCCGAACTCATTCGTAAAGAGAACAGTTCTCCATTTTTCACGCTTCCAGTGGGCATGTTGACGTTTCTATTGTAAATGTTGCCACTTATGGCGTAACGTGTGAGGCATGCAAAGGATTGATCGCCTCGCATAAAGACCACGTTTGTGAAGATTTATACGCATGGTTGATTTAGATACCAACGTTTCAAAGCTTGCAATGAGGGAGTATATGAGTTCAGACAGAGTTGCGATTCTAATCCTTCGACAAATATCATTCATCGGTACTCGAGGGACAGACATATGAATCAGAGACAGACTCACATTCAGCCATCTAGCCATATATATCTGACTATGTCCTGCCTCTAGTCTGCAAATAACTTGTTCTGTCAATCGCTGCCTAGAGGCCATTGTTACAATTTTGCTATACCAGATTCCTAATCTCAGCAAAGCAGCGACAATTGCAGCCTTGTTTTGATACATCCATTTTTATGCTCCTTGCAAATGACGTATTCCGACAGCTGCGCCAGTATTTTGTATAATGTCCTATTGTTCAGTTCCTTTTACTTTCCAACATACTCAAATTTAATTAAGATTTTCTACACTGTTAAAAAAAACGGAAGAAATACAGTAAAAATCACTGTTATTTAAATAGTTATAACAGGAACATTGAAGATTACAGTAAATTTTACTGTAAAATTTAGAGAGAAACAAAATCGCTTGTCACTGCGCATGCGCTTCAATTTGGTGGGATTATCGTTTGCTTTTATTCTAAAACGACGCCATTTTTTATTTTCATTTGCATTCGTTTGCATGAAATTATAAATGTTGCTAGTGTTTAGAAATTTGAAAGGTTTGAATTTCCCTTGTAAATGAATCACCAAATATAAGGTAAAGTACAATTTTCTTATTATTTATTATACAAAACTATATTAGTTTACTTTTATTGATATAAATTAGTATAAATTTGATTGAATACTTCAGAAAATTCTAAGCTCTATTAATAGAAAGGAGCTTGAATAAAGTGTCAATATATTTTTACTAGTTTATTAAAATTTAGAATGTTTAGTACTAGTTTGTTAATATAGCTGATTGATATTTTAATCATGAAAACTTCTTATAAATTATAACAATATTTTATTTAAGCGTTTTGTATGTTATAAAAATTACTTGATCATCGAATTTCATTTTCTAAAGAAATAGAATTATATGTTTTATATTTTTTTAGATTTCTAGAATTTAAAAAAAAAATTATAGAATAAAGAACTATAATTAAGAAACAGAAGTACATGAGTGAAAGCTTTCTAATTTGTTTTTGCCTAGTTTATTTAAATTATGTTGTGCTCAACATTTTTTCTAATACTATTGCATACGTATGGTAATATAGTATTATAGTAAACATAGTGCACATTAAACGTTACGTTCTAACAGAGTTACAATTTTTTTAAAAAGTTAAAAAATTTTAAATATGTAGATGTTTTGGGAGATTAAAAAATTACAAAGGAGGTGTAAGATTTGTAAAGAAAGTCTTATAGAAAAATCGCATAATAACTATTAATAGTAAGACAAGGCTGGCTAAAGTCTTTTGATGTCAACTCCAGACACATTTCAAAACTGGAATAGGTGTTAAATTTTTGCAAGCAAATCTGTTGTAAGCCTAATTTCTATTTTTTGTATTTCAGATGCTTATTTAACATTAACCCCTTTCGAAGGACCAAATCCAAAAAATCTGTCAAAGATGGTGTTTAAGCACGCGTATTATCTCTTTTAAATAATTTGTCTAATTTTGAATGGTTATGATTAAAATGTAGGATAAATAAACAAAAACGTTCTTTGCTATTGTTTGTGTGTTGTCAATTATTAAATAGAAACTCTTTATTTCGACAGAATTTTTATTTGCTTTTATTATAATGGAAAAAAGTTTAAAGGAAAAAAAATCTAAATAATATCAAAAATTTAACTTTTATTATCTGTACAGTATAATTGAAATACCATATAGTTAACTAATTACCCTTCGTATTTTTAGTGAAAAGGAATTTTTTTAAGGTTTTATTATATCCTTAGTCTATAAAATAGTAGGTAAATCATAAAATTGATTTTATGTTTAGTTTTATATCTTATTCAATACAACTATTCTTTCTTTATTTCTTAAAAATTCGTTATAAAAAATTCAATCTACATTTAAAATTACGACTTTAGGGTAAAAGTCTAAATAACTAATCATCGTGTATGGTATTGAAAGTTAAATGATTAATAACAGAATGTTCTGAAAAATGATATATTCTGCAATGTAACATTTATATTCTTTATGCTACGTATATTGAATTACAAACTGCTTCATATTTCAATCATTAATAGTTGTTAAATTAGTTAGCACATAATAAGAAAGCTGGCTATTGTGTATTTCATACTCTCAGTTAAAATAAAAATATAACAATGATACGTTTTAATGAATTTCAATTCTACTAGAAATTCAATAAAATTGGTTAAAAAACAGAAAGGGGTTTTGTATTTAAACATTAAATATCTTAACATTTGATAGAATATGAAAGAAATATCTTTTATATTTCAAATGGAAACCGTTTAAATAACAATCATAGTAATTAAACATTGTGTCTGGATTCATTATACATTTATCTTTAAATATTTATCAAATTGCATATGCAGAAAATATTTGTAAAATGAAAAGTATATATTTTAAATTGTTTGATTCTAAAAAATAGTTAAATGAAAAAGGTTTTGAAAATAATTATTTTATAATATAAATCTTTCTGCATTCATAATATATTAAGAGTTTCGAGAGGACATTAATGCACTTATTTAATGAGAAAAGGGAGGAATTACATTTTCTTAATTGCATTTTCTTGTCATAAAAAAAATAATCTACATTTCTTTCAAAAATTATCTTACATAAAAATTAACTCCTAAATAAATGTTTCATGAGAACTAAAACAAAGTGGAGGGGAGAATGAAAATAGAAAAAATTATGAAAATCTGATGATAGCTGTAAGTAGCAATAGGTTTTAAAATAGGTTCTGGAAAGGTTGAAGTAAAATGCTTAGTAAAAAGCTCTGTAATTTTTACAGCATCAAAAATGCTGTAAAAATTACAGCAAAAAGTGCCGTAAAAATTACAGCGAAAAGTACTGTAAAAATTACAGCAAAATATGCTGAAAAAGTTTTACGGATATGCTGTAAATTTACAGCAGATTATACTGGCGCCCAAATTGCCAGCACTTTTTGCTGTAAGATAACAGTGTTTTTTTTTAGAGTGTAATTTTTGTGAGAAATATCGCTATTATTGTGATTTTTAACTAATTTTTGGTAACCAATGTAATAAGATTTAAGAGGAAAATCGGTTAGATAATCACCGAGGGAAAAGTTATTCCTTGAATAATATAATCATAAAATGCCGAAAAACACATTCGTAATCAAGCATAAGATAAACCTGAAACGTTTCATAGTAAGGTTTAGATGAAACAAATGCCATTTTTAAAGATACTAAGCTAATATTTTTCTGTACGTAAAATCTTTTTGTGATTTTTCACTAATGACACTTTTGATAACCATCATAATGAGAGTATTTGATGAGAACGTCTTTCCCGGAAATTTCTCTAAATTGTATCATACACACTCTAAAAAAAAAAATAATGTTATTTTACAGCAAAAAGTGCTGGCAATTTGGGTGCCAGTATAATCTACTGTAAATTTACAGCATATCCGTAAAAGTTTTTCAGCATATTTAACTGTAATTTTTACTGCACTTTTTGCTGTAATTTTTACTGCATTTTTTTATGTAATTTTTACTGCACTTTTTACTATGCATTTTACTTCAACCTTTCCAGAACCTATTTTAAACCTTTTGCTATTTACAGCTATCGTCAGGTTTTCATAATTTTTTTTCTATTTTTCATTCTCCCCTCCACTTTGTTTTAGCTCTCATGAAACATTTGCTTAGGAATAAATTTTTATGTTAAGATATTTTTTGAAAGAAATGTAGATTATTTTCTCATGACTAGAAAATGCAATTAAGAAAATTTAATTTATCTCTTTTCTCATTAAATAAGTGCATTAATGTCCTCTTGAAACTCTTAATATATTATGAATGCAGAAAGATTTATATTATAACATAATTATTTTCAAAACCTTTTTCATTTAGCTATTTTTTAGAATCAAACAATTTAAAATATATACTTTTCATTTTACAAATATTTTTTGCATAAGCAATTTGATAAATATTTAAAGATAAATGTATAATGAATCCAGACACAATGTCTAATTACTATGATTGTTATTTAAATGATTTCCAATTGAAATATATAAGATATTTCTTTCATATTCTATCAAATGTTAAAATAATTGATGTTTAAATACAAAAACCCTTTCTGTTTTTTGACCAATTTTATTGAATTTATAGAAGAATTGAAATTCATTGAAACGTATCATTGTTATATTTTTATTTTAACTGAGAGCATAAAATACACAATAGCCAACTTTCCTATTATGTGCTAAGTAATTTAACAAATATTAATCATTGAATATGAAACAATTTGTAATTCAATATACGTAGCATAAAGAATATAAATGTTACATTGCAGAATATATCATTTTTCAGAACATTCTGTTATTAATTATTTAACTTTCAATACCATACACGATGATTAGTTATTTAGACTTTTTACCCCAAACTCGTAATTTTAAATGTAGGTTGAATTTTTAAGAAATAAAGAAAGAATAGTTATACTAAATAAGATATAAAGCTGAACATAAAATCAATATTTGATTTACCTACCATTTTATAGACTAAGGATAGAATAAAACCTTCAAAAAATCCCTTTTTAGTAAAAATACGAAGGGCAATTAGTTAACAATATGGTATTTCAATTATACTGTACAGACAATAAAAGTTAACTTTTTGATATTATTTATATTTTTTCCTTAAAACGTTTTTGCATAATAATAAAAGCAAATAAAAATTCTGTCGAAATAAAGAGTTTCTATTTAATAATTGATAACACACAAACAATAGCAAAGAACTTTTCTTGTTTATTTATCCTACATATTAATCATAATCATTCAAAATTAGACAAACAATTTAAAAGAGATAATACGCGTGATTGAACACCATCTTTGACAGATTTTTTGGATTTGGCCCCTCGACAGGGTTAATGTTGAATAAGCACCTGAAATACAAAAAATAGAAATAAGACATACAGCAGATTTGTTTGCAAAAATTTAACACCTATTCCAGTTTTCAAATGTGCCTGGAGTTGACATCAAAAGACTTTAGCCCAGCATAGTCCTACTATTAATAATTATTATGCGACTTTTCTATTAAACTTTCATTACAAATCCTCCTTTTTAAAATTTTAATCTTCCAAAACATCTACATATTTAAAATGTCTTAACTTTTAAAAAAATTGCAACTATGTTAGAAGGTAACGTTTAATGTGCACTATGTTTACTATAATACTAAATTACCATACTTATACAATAGTATTAGGAAAAATGTTGAGCACAACATATTTTAAATAAATTAGGCAAAAACAAATTAGAATGCTTTCAATCATGTACTTCTGTTTCTTAATTATAGTTCTTTATTCTATAGTTTTTTATTCTAGGAATTTAACATATTTAATAAAAAAAATTCTAAAAAAATATAAAACATATAATTCTATTTCTTTAGAACATGAAATTCAATGATCAAGTTATTTTTATAACAATCAAAACGCTTGAATAAAATATTATTATAATTTATAAGAAGTTTTCATGATTAAAATATCAATCATCTATATTAACAAACTAGTACAAAACATTCTAAATTTTAATAAACTAGTAAAAATATATTGACAGTTTATTCAAACTCCTTTTTATAAATTGAGCTTAGAATTTTCTGAAATATTCAATCAAATTTATACGAATTTATATCAATAAAAGTAAACTACTAGTTTGTATAATAAATAATATGAAAACTGTACTTTACCTTATATATGGTAATTCAGTTACAAGGGAAATTCAAACTTTCAAAATTCTAAACACAAGCAACATTTATAATTTCACGGGAACGAATGCAAATGAAATTAAAAAATGGCGTCGTTTTAGAATAAAAGCAAACGATAATCCCACCAATTTGAAGCGCATGCGCAGTGACAAGCGATTTTGTTTCTCTCTAAATTTTACAGTAAAATTTACTGTAATCTTCAATGTTCCTGTTATAGCTATTTAAAAAACAGTGATTTTTACTGTATTTCTTCCGTTTTTTTAACAGTGCATATTGGGCTGTTTTCATGATTCAGAAGTTAGTACATCCGGATATAATTTCCGAATGAGTATTGAAATTATTCATTTTGTTTTCAAGACACAGTCTGTTAGTCTATTCAATCAAAATGGTTAAAAACAATTATTGGTTACATTTAAACTATATATAACCAGTATTATATTTTTGATCCCGTATTGCGTATTAAATAATGTCGGAAGGATCTAGTAAGGTATATGAACATCAACCGTATATTGATTTCCAAAAGATGTTTTAGGCAAAAAGACCTAATCTCGTCTTTCTACCTATAAAATCTTTCGTATGTTGCAGAGAAGAAAATTCTGAAAACTCTCAAGTATATTCTCTGACTGATGTTCATGAAGACAGTAAACATCTATTCTTTGTTGTTAAATATTTGCTAGAATCGACTGAAAATTTTTAGCACTTACCATCATTTCACAATGATGCACTAAGAGCGCATTGTGTTATAAGATTCTTTTTTTCTTGGATGCTAAAAAGATATCTCGTGGAAAACATAATTTCTAATTAATAAGCAACTGCCAATTATATTTCGAGAAGTATTTGAAACTACACGCAATAATCTTACATTTCTAACCAATATTAACAACTGAAATGACACAGCGAACCCATCTAAGAATTTTGGCATTATTACCGTGCCAAAAGATTAATTTCTTTAATTAATTAGATTAAGTTCAGTATTAGTCCATCATCTTTTTAATAGGCCTAAAGTAGTAAGGACTTTTGGATATATTCTGATAAGACATACTATGTCTCTTAGCACAACATAGCATGTTTCTTTCAATCATTTCTTTTTGGATATACTGCTGGGTAAACTGGTGTAATTATAACAAAATACATGTTTCATGCACGAGAAAATGTCATTATATTTTTTATTGTGGTGCTCATCAGTAGAACATATCTTGAATGATAAATTGCACATGTCGGACCTATTACTCATTTTAATGACCCTCAAAACACAATTCTTGAGTTGTTTCTTTCACCGACATCTTAAATAAATGTGCATGAAACGATTAAATCACACCATTGGCGGATCTTATATGACTAACTCTTTAAGGTAACATTGTACGTAAGAAAGTTGTAAGCGCTTATAATAACTTCTGAATGTGAAAATTTATGGAGTAAACAGATATTTCAAAATCAGGTGTTTGTAAACGTGTTTTGTTATATAATGTTATTCATTCAAATACAATAAAATAATATTATATAAATGTCATATAAGTTTAAAAAATAGCTTCGCTTGCTTCCAGTGTTATACATTTAAATTTTTCAATAGCAAATACTTAAAAAGCTTTACCGAAGGCTTTTGTTTTACTCTTCATTTCATTTATATTAATTGCAAATATCTAAGGAAACTTCCTTAGATTTAGGAGAGCATTAATAAACAAATGTTTAAAAAAATAAAAAAAAACAATAATGGAATATAGGAATTAATTGTGATACGAAAATTTGAAAAATTACAGATTACACAAAAAAAAGAGCTATAATTAAATTCAACAAGTATCCAGCGAAATTTCAATTTTTTACTTTTAGAAAATTGTTGTACAGGTATAAAACAAAATAATAGGAACACTATTGAAAAATGAAAATTTTTATTTAGTAATGGGTTGGACCTGAGGGATATCTTGCAATCAATGTGGAAAAGGCCATGAACAAATGTCTTTGGAATTCGTACCTATTCCACGTGCAGGCCGTTTCGAGTTCAGACGAAGAGCGTGGAGGAGGAAACCGAACACAGATTTTATTCTCTGAAAAACCCCATAAATGTTCAATGATATTAAAAATCAAGGGACTTAGGACACTAAGTTAGATGTTCTACTTCATGATCATGCTTGTGAAACCATGTTTGAATGCAGCGACACGTGTAAACAGGTGCATTGTCATTTTGGAATGCAGGATGCTCTCATTGGAATGCAGGAAAGAAAGTCTGAAGCATAGGGTGAAGATGATTTATGGGAATGGTTCTTAAGACAAACCATTCCTATTGTCTTGAGAACTACAATCCCCGAAATGCCGTGGATTGAGCCTCACACCATCCCAGAACATTCTCTATATTTCACGTTAGGAACCAGACATCAAATGTTTGCCAGACTAACACACACCCAATGGTTCTGCATTAATGTAAATGAGATTCAACAGATCAGATGAGTTGCATCCATTGCTGTTGTGTCCAGTTTAGATGGTCTCGGTGCACTTTATAACATTCCGCTCTGAAATAAACAGTTTGGGAATAGCTGCTCTACTATGTATGTTTTCAGCAGGCAACTCTTGTAGAATAGTTTTCTTGGACAAGGGATTTTAAAGGTGGGTGTTCATCTCGGATGCTATATGTGGCAATCTAGTATTACAATTTTGAGTGACTCTTCTCTTTAACACACGTCTATCACATTCCATCAACTTTGAGTTTCGTCCAATGCTGTGTTTCACAAAAGACATCTTACTCAGGTTTGTGTAGGCTGTCATAACCCTTGACACAGTGGTACTTGAAAAACTCACATAGTTGCCTGTTCTGGACACGGACGCTCCAGCGATACGAGTTTGAATAAGCATGCATTTTTCATGTGGAAAAGGTATGTCATAATCACGCATTGCCAGGAATAAATTTTCTCATACAACTCTCATACTGCCAATTGCTTGACGGATACCTTCCATTTCAGTCTTCATTAGATGGTACAATGTTTTGACACGAGACCACCATTTATTGGACCGTCGAATGGCGACTCATTTTTGAATAAGTGTTCCCCTTATTTTGTCCAATACCTTTATATAGTAGTGATGAACAAACAGCTCGTAGGCATAATTATTTGTGTTAATTAAAATAATTATTCATGTGATTTTCCCATATTTTGCAATAATTTTCTTAGTATATTCTAAAAAAAATTGAATTTTTTAAAACCACACATCTGACATTAAATCGTTTTCAAATTCAACAGATCATAAAATGAATACATGAATAATTTGATATTCACAATACAGAGATCCTTTTCGATATTTATGTGCAGATAATTATATACGCCTGTCTAGTGGTTAGCTTAACTGATTACGGATGGGAAGGACCTGATTTCCAATCTTGGCTCAGGCATGGATGTACTTTCTCTCCCTATGTGTTTCTTGTTCTTTCCTCTGATAATGGATGAATGTGGCCTGCCCTATAAACGGGTTTGTGGTGTTGTGACGTGGGTAGTGTTACTCGCCTCCGTGACTAGGTTCTCAGGTGCTCACCGGGTAACAATAAATGAGTAGCAGTTCCCGGCCTTGTTGTGGCTAAAAAAGGGTTAATCATCCAAGTGCCCACCATTGGAAAAAAAAATTATATATTTAAGTACATAACTTCAATTACGGAACTTTTCTACTTATTATTCATTACTATTTTTCATACCATTTAGTTAATAACATTTTAATTTTTCTTCTGGCAAATCAGAGTTCGATTATTTTGAGAAGAGTAGGGAAATATTGATGATGATTAAGTGCAATGCGCTGCAAACTCTTTTTATAACTTATCACACTAAAACAGTTCGTAAATTATTGATTTTTAAAAATTTCTTATTACAATGAGATAATATAATTTAAAATTATAACTGTTAGTTTTTAATTTTTTTTATAAACTGTATTAAGATAATTAGTTCAGTTATTACAAATTCTTTTACATGGAATTTAGTTTTTCGTTGATTATTAAACAGCTTGGATAATGAAAATTTCTATTAATAAAAGTATTGAGAAAATATTAAATTAATGTAGTTTGCTTAAAATATTTTGAATGAGCAAAAAAAAGTAAAAAAATAAGTAAAAAAAAAAAGTTTAAATAAGCAAACAAAAGAAAAAATGATGCTGAAAGACCATTTAATAGTGAATTAAATTCATGATGTATACGTTAAATTGAATACAATAATGCCAAAAATGGAAATTCAGTCAAAATGTGTGATTTCTGCATTCTTGAACAGAGAGATTAATTTTGCAAACACATATATTGCAAAATAGCCTTTCTGGCTAAAAGTATAGAAAAATGATTGATATCTGAGAGGAGTAAGAAAATAAAAACTTATGATTTTCCTTTTCCTATCTAAAATCATTTCTTGTTGCTGTAATTTCATTTTTAGTTTGTTATTTTTTTCATAACATTTCTTTAAGATATAGGAAAGAAAAACTCAAATCTTTTCATAAGAGAAATTTGTTCTGTCTTTTTTCCAGAAATTCTATTCATTAAAATATTCAGAAATAAATCTCCCAGAGATTGCTTTGATCAGGCAAAAATTTGAAAAACTATTCACTATAGTAGTACAGAGGTAAATTTTAGAATCTAATTAATATGGCATTGAATTATTATTATTTTTTTTTTGGAATAAATCTCCTTGATAATAAATATTTGATTTATAAATGAGAAAAAGAGATAATGAAGGTGAAATTCGCATTATTTTTTAATCCCTGGAATAAATGAAAAATCTTTGTTTGAAATAGAACTTTTCCAAATATTGAGTTTTAGAAATAATTTATGAGTGCATTTCCTTTTATTAATCTGCATTTTATATTAATCTGCATTTTATATTAATATGAGAATAATGAAATTCAATATATTAAGAAGTTATAAAGAAATCTTCAGTTAAGTAAGTATGTATTCATATTTATGATATTTGTATGAATTAGGAAATAAAAAAATAAAAAAAAAACAAAAGATCATAAAGAATATTTTGATCTTTTGTTTTTTTTTTTTCTCAATTTAAGTTTTTTTTTTTTTTTTTTGATGAAAAGTTTATAAATTGAATCAAAAATTTCAATAAGAGAGTTCTGTTTTCTGCAAACTATATTTATTTGAAAGGGATTGTTAGGTTAAAATGTGTCCTCATGACTAAAAATTAACAGATTTGAAACTGGGTAGCTTTTAATCGTGATTTGGTATTGAAGGCTCTTAAACCATGTGGTTGATGCTGTTTAAAAGTTTGTATAAAGTGGTGACAAAAGATTGGATATGAAAATCGTTTCCCGTGATGGTACTACATATTTATGAAATAAAATCTCTTGAAAAAATTGTATTCCGAAATTCTTCTTTATTTAAGAAATGTTTCAAAATTACGTATGCAACTTATATTCTTCAGAATTTAAATTATGTTTTCAAATTTTCAAATTCTTCAATTGCATTTCAGATTATAATCAACAATCTATTACACAACTTTTAACCAAAGAAATTGCTTAATTGCAAAATAAATTAATTATTACATCAACTATATCATATCCAAATGTTGTTAATATAATTATGCTTTAACTTTCCTTTCCAAGTTTTACACAAGAACATTTAAATGGCTGAGTTGTAACATGTTAAGTAAATTGTTAATAATAGTATATAGTTTAAAGAAAATTTTTTTAGCATAAATTATTAATTTTTGTTATGATTTTAAAATGCTCTGATTTTCCTTTCAGAATTGTGTTACAATACATAAATTGTTTGAAAATATTTTAAAAGGATATATTGTTAACTCATTTAATCTCTGCAAATTATTAATTTCAGCAAATGGCGTCTCAGTAGCTAAGAGAATCCATGGAGTCAATTCTGAGATACTGAGTATTGATATAAATAATTAACAAGAAATATTTCTAATTAGATGATTTTAAAATTACTCTAAATTAAAGTATTATGTATTGTAAGGAAGAAGAAAATTCTGTATTGACGAAAAAACGGAAATAGTTTTTTGGGAAAATAAATACATTCTTTTTAATCATTGGGGAATCAGTTTTAAAAACTGAAGACATTATATTTTGGAATAAACTCAGACAAATAAAACTGAATCCAAATCCACAGATTTCAAAGAATTATGTAAACACGCAAATGAAACAGTATTTTATAACATTTTAAGCAGTATAAAAAATGAAACAAGTTTTCTTGACTGGCTTATATTTTGATATTTTATTCAATAACATTTTAATAAATTTTATATTCATTAACACATTATATGTAAGTTTTCTAAATTCCATGTAAATTAGTTGTTGACTTCTTTTAAACGATGTTTTTATTTTTTATAATTCTTACATGCTTTAATACATTTTAAAGATAACAGAAACAACAATGATATTTTTAAAACCTCTGCAATAACTTTTTTCAAGAAGTTAAAGTTTTCTTTTTGTTTCAATCATATGAGTTTCTCACAATGTCAAAAAGAATCTTATTTCTGAATGATGAGAACTTATTTACAATATGCTAAACACGCAATCCCTGAAGAAAGTTTGCCGGCACGCAATTCCTGATAACTACAGGTGTAATATTTCTCAGACTCTTTTTTTATTGAAACCAGAAGCAGAATAAACAGATAAATAAAGACCATTTGAAGCATTTGCTTAACATCCAAAGTATTAATCTATTTTATTTACAACTCATAAGGAATTTAGGAAAAATAAGGCTTGCAAAATAATATGCAATTTCTGAACTCTGTCATGTAGTCTTCAAAATATTCTAATATTTTTGGCATTTGTTAGCATTAAAACTAGCTTTTTATTGCTGTAAGAAACTAAGAAGTATTAATAATTTGTAATTCGCAGGGTAAATAAATTAGTTTTAATGAGTGAAAGTGGATAAAGATAAATTAAATATCTTTATAATCTAAAAGTTATAATAAAATCTTCAACATAACAAAAAACAAAAGGAACTGATGAGTGAAATTATTAAAACTAATGTAAAAACAAGTTAGTGAGTATACTTGAAAAATTGGAAATTTGTGGAATAATCCAATTCTGAAAGAAAACATTTCCACCAATATAGATTTAGTTGTTAAAAATGCAAAATATTTTATTAGGTTAGTCAAAAATTCGAATTTAACATCTAATAAATGCTTAAAATCTTGAAGGTAAATTTACAGGATTTTATTTTATTTATCAATAAATATACTATTGAAAAGATCTTTGAAATTAAAGTAATTGATATTAAAATTTGACAGAAAATACAAAACTGGTCTATTATTTACAATCCAAATGACTTTAGATTGAATAATATCTGAAATGAATATGCACGAATTTAACAATTTAGCACAAAAATAAATAATATTAATAAAAATGATTACGTAAGAATTAATGACGCAGGTATTAAAACAAAATTTTATAAGACATAGAGTTTAGGAATTATTGTTAAGTATATACAAAAATTCTGACTTATAATTTTTTAAATTTAAAAGCTTATAGAAAACTAAAAGTTTGGTTAATAATGTAAGCAGTAGAATTAAAAAGTTTATATATTATTGTAGAATTTCTTGTCCCTCTTTATCAAGTTAATCTAAATAAAATTTTTTACACTGAAAAAGCACTGTCATTAGAAGCTTTAACACCTGGAGTAAAAATAAAATTATCTTAGAGATTCTTAATGATAAGTTTTAAGGGGCTAAATTCACTACCATGAAATTATATATATATTTTTTATTAAGAGTGAAGACTATTAAAGAGTAGATTTTTAAATAATGAAAAATTTCATAGGTGTATATTTGTTATTTGTGATTTTAAATTATAAAAGATTCATGATTTTACAAAATTATTTGAAAGATTTTAAGTTTATTTATTTGAAAAATTGTGATCTGCATTTATATAGTTTCCTTGTTTAAAACTTCTTTAAATTAAGAACCTTCAATGATATTCATACCACCTGTAATGATGTGTTTAAAATCAGGATTAACAAATTTTTTTTTTAATTCATTATCAAAGCAAATAGACTTGGTGATGATTGAAGCTTGATTATAATTAGAGACTATGTTCAAATGGAATATCGTAAAAGAATGAAGTCTGACAGCAATATCCAATATAGGAAAAATATTTTATAAATCATTAATAAAACTGTTGAATGTAATTTTATCAAGAGTGTTGAAAAATGATTAGAAAATAGGGAAATTTAATGTTTCTTTATTTATAATTTTTATTCTATCTATGTTTAAATAAAATAACAGATTTAAGGTGTTGGTATTGAACTGAATATTATTTAAGCAAGAATATAAGAATTTAAATTCACTATCAATAAAGTTCATAGTAAACATTTTTCAAGGCAACAAATTATAAGTAACAGAAAAAGATTCTAATATTTATTACATACGGGAATACTTTTTTGTTTCCGATAAAAAAAGTATTCCCGTATGTAATAAAGTTCGATCTAAATATTAGTTTGGGGAAAAAGTAATCCATTATTTTTTCGGTAGACGTCTGTAGTGATCGATATCTCGTGAGGTATCTATCAAACAATTTCAGATTTATGCTCGTTGGAAAGGTGACATTTGACACTAAAATATCCTCTTGCGGTTTTTTGTTTGATTAATTCAGTTACGAGTACAAGGTTTTAAAAATGGAAGACAACAAACACAAAATTCGATACATTTTCATTTTTCTCTTGTAACGACGAAAAAGATAGCCGGGTGGCTAAAATTGTGAAAGGTGTTTATCGTCCTATATAAGACTGTAACAACCAGTTACAGTCTTATATAGGACGATAATTTTTGTAATTTTTTGATAATTTTTTTTTACGTAAAATTTTTGTTTCGTCGATTCCGTTCGGGTCATTTTGATGTTAGAGATGCACCTCGCATGTGGATACAGCATCGTTGAAAATGTCTATAAAATATCAAAAATGATCGAAGTTAACCGCATGTCAGCAGTCGTAACGCGCCAGACCTAAAAATCTACATGAAAGCTGTTTTAAACCTTTTTACAAAGTGAATCCAAAAGAAGTTACATAAAAATCACGTAAAAATAATGGATTTCTTTTTCCCCAATCTAATAAAATTCAGAATATTTTTTTAAGATCTTTTACATTTTTTAATTTATTGGTTTTATGATCAGCTTTAAATCTTTTAATTTTATAGTTATTCTGGTAATTTAATTTTATGGTTCATTCTGAAACAATAAAAAAGAATTTATATAACAGAAATGTTTATAACTTTACCGTTAAGTAATTCACTTAAACCAAAAGGTGAAAAGGATTTCTAGTTAAAAAATATGTCTATTTTCTTTTAAAAACGAATTTCTGTATTAAGCTGAATGTAAATAACACTGAAAATTTGTTGGAGCTTTTTAAAAGTTGTGATTTTGAAAATGACTATATTCAAGATTAAATTTATTATCAACATAATTTTTAGTATTTGATCTATGTAGGTTATTAGGAATATTTTATAAAATTTTACCCCTTGATTTATTCATCTTATTTTTTCTAAATAATTTGAAAAAAATTTAGTACTTTCCCTGCACATTCCAGAACTAAATGTAAATAACAGGATTAGAATTCGATTTCTAACTAAATCTTTCCTGTTAACCAGAAAAAATGTTTTTTTTTAAAATTAAATGTTTATTACTCTCAAAAAAATGCATAGAAAACAACAAGTTAACAAAAAAATGTTGGCAAACAAACAAACCATGGAATTTCAATTACTCAAACAACAAATATAGTCCCATATGTTATGAAAAAGGTCTGCACTGATTGGTTCATTTTTGATTCATTAACTTGACTTTTATCAATTAATGTAATTAGAACATTATATTTTTGGTTATTAACTGTTATTTTAAATTTTTACTAAGTACTGAAATATAATCCTTTTCCATGATAAATGAACCTACATGAAATAGTACGATCTGCGGTCTATAAAAGACGAGTAGTAGCTTCTAGTCTCTCTGCAGCTCATTACAAAGGTTATAGCTCTTCTTTTCAGAGTTGTAGTTTGTTGCTCCATTAGTTCCACATGCTTCTAATGAAATGTTAAAGAAAGGAAAACAATAGTACTGCATTCAAAGTCTATGTTACTACAGACGTCATCACAGCATGCGGATGACGCGTGTTGCAACACGGATCTTAAATACTGGCTTTATCATAGGTAGATATCTCCTGAATAACGAGGTTTATTACTTGTTCAGGATAAGCTTAGTCTGCAAATCAGGATACATTACCCAGCAGTATTTCATTAAATATAGCTCAAAATACCATAATCTAGGGTAAAACGAAAATGCCAATCAAAATACTGGTTTTCGTTTTAAGTACATTTTTCATCATGACTCAACACTGTTGAAAGATAAAAGGCATCCTGTGTTAGCCTCAATAACATAATTTTTGTATTGGGGTTAACAAGTCCTTTAATTTTTGAAACAACAGTTTTCTGGTTTAAAAACAAATAATTGTTTTCAAAATGTGTAATGTTATAGATTGTGGCAATATAATTATCTTCGACTATGAAGACATTCAAAACTTTGTCTCCTTTAGTCATATAATTATCAGTTTTAACAATCACAGCTAATTTCACCTTGTAATGGATAATCTAACTACTGAAAATAGTAAGGCATTTTAGAATCTATTTGTCTTTTCCTTGTAAGTTAACTTTTCTTAGATAATTGGCCAAATTTAAATTTCAAAAAGGAGCATAACTGCAAAACTTTCACCTACTCCGACAAATACGTATTGCAAAAAGCAGAAGCAAATATATTAAATTTTAAATAGAATGAACTAACTAATTGCTCAATAGGTATAAATTTCTGACTGAGATTAACAAGACCATTGTAGAAGCTTATGCCAAAGAGTTTTTGAGTACAATTATAAACACTTTAATTATTAAGTGCTACTGAACAATCAATAAAATATTGTAAGAAAAAAGTTTATTCAAATAAATATCTTTTATAATATTCATGAAAATGTTTCATATAAATAAACTATTTTAAGTAACTGAAATTTTTAAAAATATTTCTATTTTCTGCTATTGTAATACTTACTTCGAAAACATTAAATACTATTTCTGCCATTTTTCCAATTTGATTATTAAACCCATCACGTATTTGCTGTCAAATCGTTGATTGGATACCCTTTTCGCTCGTGATCTCAGAAGAAAAACTGGCAGATTTGTCCATATACTTGTCACATGTTAGGTGCAGTAAATCGAATAAACCGGAGAAATCAATAAAAAAAAAGCTTGTAAAAGAATACAGAATGTGTTTTTCCACTCATCACACGGAAGTGACCAGATGACAGAGATATCCACATCCGGTGAAATGGACATTCGAGGCAAAGCCTGATACTGTACTTCAATAGAAATATCCGTTTATGGTATATGACGCTAAGACATATTTCTTTTCACAAAATCTATTATATTAACAAAAACTTTATTAATCTTCAATATTTACTGTTTAGGGAACCGGAAACATCTGTCAACTTATTTGATATTTGTTTCTTGTTATTTATATATTTAATTAAAATCTTATTTATACTAAATATTGATTAATCATTTATTACAGAAATTTTAAAAAAGTGTCAGTTATAAAAAATAATAAATTTACATAAAATTTATAAAACTTTATATATTTCATTCATTAAAATATTTTCAACAATATACAATGAAAATATAGTTAGATAAAAGTAAAGACTTTATTATTTTCCTCGGATAATGAGAAACAAATGTAAAATAATACTCATGTGAATTAATATTACACAAAAACAAAATAATGTGTTTCATGGCTTAAAATTATAAACAAATGTTCATTGTCTCTAAAATCTATAAAATGATATAGGACATGTTCATGATAAATTCAATAATTTATTATTTTCAAAGAAGTGATAAAAACAAGTTTCTCAAGAACGAATAGAGTTTTAGGTACTATTATAAGCAAAAATGTTTATCGAATGAAACATAAAAAATTTATAAACTAATTAATATATCTCTGAATTTACATAAAATCACACATGAAAATAATTTCTTGCATTTTTAATATTTTTCCAATAATACGTTCTTTGAAATATTTGATGTTTAGTTTCTATAAAAATAGGCTTAAGAGCCGTAATATATGTGAAACATGAATGGGGAAAAAGAAAATGAAATTAAAAAGTTAAATGAATATCATTGAAAAAATTAATTACTCTTATATTGAGATGTATTTTAAAGGTGTGTGTGTATACTTTACACTTTGTTCTAGATAAGCAACAAGTTTAAGGATAAAGAAAACTTTTAACACAATAAATTATACATAAATATTGTAACTGAAACTTATAATGCGAACTATAAGAAACTGCTACATAACAAATAATGTAAACTGATTTTTATTTGCGTTTTGCGTTAAGCGAAAAGAATAGATTGAAACATACACTTTATTCTTTTATAAAGATATTATGTATAAATTTGCAATTATATATTGGTGTTTTATTATCTTAGATAATTTTTTAAACAAAAAAAGGAGCTTAACCCTTTTTATGTATTTGTGGCACAGCAAAAAAATGTCATATTGGAATAAAAGGAATTCAAAGATGTGGACAATTTTTAATTTTATAAAATACACGATGTACTCATAAATTTGAATTGATTTTTGTATATTTTATCATTGATTATATTTTTTGCAATTCATATGAATATAGAAAATATTCATGTATAATTTCCGTTACATGCGTATGAGAATCTTTACAAAATCAAACTGTTATTGATGTATGCAGGCTGTTCATAAGAATAGGGCATCTCAAAAGTATGAATCAGATATGTTATTTCATTCCGAGAGTGCTTTTAGTCAGATAAAACGATTAATTTAATACAGTGCAAATAAGAAACACAAGCATATAAGTTTCCTTCCGTTCCTTTTCTTATATATGTATATAAGGTTTTAATTCATTTTTAATGAATTATATAATTTTCATTAAATTTTAAATTTTTACATAATAAAGGATTTATCTAACATACTAGGTTATGCGTTTACTTAGATGATTATTTAATGTGAGAAAAAGCTTAAAAAAATGACATACCATTGTGATTTGATTTAACTCTTAAATTTTCTAATTTCAAACGAGTAGGATTTAATTTGAAAATAAAACCGAACATTACTATAATAGAAAATTTTTCTATTTATAATTTCCAATTTATTTTTGTTAATTTGAAAATCATAATCTATAGGAATATATTTTCAAAGTGATTTTTTAAGTCCATCGTAATTCTTAAAATTTTTTTCTTTCTAATACAATAATAAATACTAATCTTTAAAACAATTGAATTGTTAAAAGTTCTTACATTCGGCAAGAATCAATCCATGATGTTCATGATGGCTGAGCGATATCATTTTTCTAAGTAAATGGTCAATACATTTTGTTCACCAATGCAAGATGAATCTTTATTGTTTATTTTCATGATGTGGAATACTTTTGCTGCATCATTCAATTTTTTCTGTCATTCTTCTTCGAGGAGTATTTTTTCTGAAGCATTCATTATATGTTTAAACGTAAAAATTTTTAATTATTTTATATCTATTCAAATTTTATTTTAGACCAGAGTAGTATAGATGAAGATTTAAAAATATAGTTTAAGTTTAACCAAATAGAAATATTAAAAGTGTACTTTTGGATTAAGAGTCACTGTAAAAATGTGTTTAATTTGATAAGAAGGGAAAAAATAAAGCTTCAAAACATTTTGAAATTAATTTTGAAGTTATTACCTAAATAATAAATAAAATACATCTCCTCATTCAAATGATTGGAATATATTAAGTATATACAAGAGCACATTATTTGAAATTGAATAAATACTTATAAGTTCTTACAATTTCTTATACAGAAGCTAGAAAAAGAGTTTTTGAAAAAGAATTCCAAAGAGCAAATTGAAATCCCCAAAGCAAATAGTATAATTTAATATGAAAAGAAAGTAATGTAAATTTCACTTTGCAAATTTAAATTGTATAGCACCATACTTGAAAGTGTAATTAGTATAACAAAAAAATTTATATTTTCTAAAAAATTTCTGACATAAAGGAAAGTAAATTAGTTCCAAATAGATTTTGAAATAGATAATGCTAAATAAATATTATTAAACGAATTAAAATGACTGTCAATTATATATTTAATAATGATAAAAATAGGGATAAAAAATATTTTTTTCGGCTTAACTCTAATGCTTTCAATCTTTAATGCATGTAAGAAATTAACTATCAAAGAACAACTATCTTTTGCTTTTGGCATATTTCTTTTGTGCATTCTTATTTTTCATATACGAAAAGAAGTTTTCCCTTTTTTCTCACTCATATTTTCTAGAACAGTTACCAAGTACATCAAAGAGTTCCTTTTTATTTTATATTTTTCCATCCGTTTTCTCATAGGACATTTTATAGAAAATATTTCATTTAATTACTGTTTGGATCATTAACCTTCCTCTAGTGAGTCTTGTATGACAATTGTGTCAATATATAAATGGGAGTATTGATGTTTGCAAATAGTTGATTTCCAATAAATTGTATGACGTATAGTCATTTGTTTGGTAATAAGAAACCACATGTTGAATTTAATTCATAATTTTATGAACAGATTCTTGAGCTATCCTTGGACAATAGGTTAAAATTACTCTCTTTCGAATAGTAAGCTAATGAGTTTTATTTAAATAGCTAAAGATGATCATACTAACAAGGTAAATTAAACTGTTAAAACTTATTTTTTAGAAGCTCTATCAGTGTAATGAAAGTATTTGTAATTTAGATTGTTATTCTAGTTACTAGACCTTGGTCTAAATGATGAAAGTATAGCTCACATTTTGTTATTTTGAATCAGAAGAAATAGACAACTCAAACTTTATACAAATAAAGGACTTTTGTTGTCAAGCTGGGAGAGTTTCTTATCTAAAAAATAGGAGGAGGAATCAGATTCCATTGAAAGTCACAGTGTTGAGATTGTTTGTCTACGTTAAATTTTTGTGGGAAGTTTTTAAGGATTCTGTCCAGTTTTTAAGGATATTTGAAGAAGATGTTTTGGTGCCAATCTCCTCATTTGATTGTGATTCAATATTACGATATACTTGATAAAATTTAGGAACTTTCATTTGTTAAAATAACCATATCAAAAGGAAATAAAGCAATAAAAATAAATATACAAATAGTCTGAAATGAATTAAAAAAATCAAATATTGTTGACTGTTAATCTGCAGTTAATAAAAAGCATAGCTTTTGATACCTTGAAAAGTAAGCATATATGATTTGAAATTCCTAAAACCAAGTTTCATAATTTTAATATGGCTTATATACGGAATATATCATCATGAAAAAGCATCATGAAAATAGGAAAAATGAAATATAAACACGTTTTGAGATAAAGTGTAAAAAAAAAATTAGAAGTTAAAAGTATAGCACATTTCAGAGAAAAACTAAATATAGCCAAATTTTTTTAAGGAAAGAATAACATTTTAGTTACATACTAGGGGATAAAATAACTATATGAGATATTAATTCGTGAAGAAAGCTGATATAAAAAGAGAGCCATTTCTAACTGTAGTAGAAAAATTCTGGACAATACTCCAATAAGTGAGTGATAATTTGTTTACAAAGTTTTCCATTGTAAATTAAAATCTAAAATAAATGCTTATTGTTCAAACAACAATTCTTTGAATCGCGAAAATATTTTATTTCTCAGATGGATGAAGTTCTGTGGCAAAATATAAACTATACAAATTAAATTGGTTTCAAGGCTTATTATCTATAGTCCTCTATTCAGTGAATGCTATCTTGTTGATGAACATGTTAACATATCCTACACTTGTACTGCACGTCCTACGCAAAATACAGCTAAATTGTGAGAAATATTGACTTAACTAAAATTAAAATGATAACATTCCGAAAGATTGTGCTACAATTGCATCTATAATTGAAATATCTAAATCTCTCAAAGACAGTTTTACTTCAGAAAATGCAATCAAATTATCTCGTTGTAAGGCAATACATTGTAAATTATTTTAAAAAGATCTATAGAAAGCAATTGAAACTTAAGTATCAATAAACTTGAATTAAAGATGTACTTTTTACAATAGCTTTACAGATAAAGATCAGCTAAAAATTGTTACTAATGATGCAATAATGTATTCCACACATTTTCTGATAATAATGATAAAATGGATTAGAAAACATCCAATTTGTTTATTTTACATTTCTTATATTTTAGTTTGACTTAAGCAACCGTAATGTAGTGAAGGCTATTGTGTTTATGTCGGTTCATTTTACTTCATATATAATTTGGTCTGTGTACATTAAAATAAATTTTTACTAAGTATTCAATGATAATTTCTTGATGAAATACTTTCTAAACGTAAAAATACTAATAATTATTTACATCAATATGAAAATTTATAGTAAATAAAAGTTGAGCAAAGAAGTAAGGATTTAAATAAATTTCAGGTTTTCTAAACAAATAATATTGAACAGAAAATGGAATAAAATAATGAGAAAACATTCATTTTGGGCTAAAAATTAATACCCATTTTTAAAGCATTATTATTGTATCTTTTCATATACATTAATAAATGTTTATATTTCATAGTCATGTAGCAAAAAATTTATATCAAAATCTAACTCTATGGTACATAAGTTAAGTAAAATAAGCTCTAATTTCAATAATAATGTAACTTCTTAATAATTCCTTTGTTTGAAAACCATAAAATTAAGATTTCAATTATTCCTAAAATTTAAGATTTAAGCATTTTTTTTCTTACGATTTCCTAATCATTTATTTAACCAATATAATTAACTAATTTCGTTTCTTAAATTTGCATTTTTAACATTTGAGATGTTTTAATATAGTTTTTGTTCTTAGATATGATTCTTAATAATAATTTTCAAATTAAAGTGACATTAAAAAATACAAATGTTTTCATCATATACTGTATTTAAAAATTTTGTACTTTTGCAATAAATAATGAAAGATGTTTCTCTAATCACATTTTCATTTATGAAATAATTTGGCTCGTTATATTATTTATATATGTGTTAAGATGATTATAATAATATACATTTCTTTTTATTAGTAAAAATTATAACTTATTACTGAATAGCATGAATGGAAATTTCTAAAAAGTAGTAATTCTAGAGAAACATATTTTGAGTGACAATTAACAAAAGTTTTTCTATATTTATAACAAATTTTTGTTAATTTCACTGTTAAAAATAATATATATCATTTCTTTTTAAATTAAATACTTTTCTAAGTAAAATAATTAATAAAACATGATGTTCATTTATAGCTAAATTTATGCTTTAAACTATTTATCTGTTTTAACTTAAATAGTGTTGCCAAACAACGGAAATTGAATGTAAGTAAATGTACAAAATTAGATAATTTTATTATATTGAAGTAATCGTAAAATTTAATAAAATACCATATTAATTTATGATACAAGGGCTTTTTAAAAATGTTTATAATTAAATTGACCCTTATTACATATCAAATACCGTCTTTATGGACTGAAATACCGCTTACGATGCGAAATCTGACATGATTTGCATATAATCTTTTATGGAATTTCCTCTCATTATTATCTACATTCTCATTACAAGATAAACCTAACTATCAGTCTTTGGAGAAGAGAGTTTGTGTGACATCAGATTTTATCACATTCTCCTTCAACCAATGATGAAATAATTCTCCCAGTGAAGCTAGACTCCAGTTATATTCTCTACGGATTACCTTAATAGTATTATGAATCTAAGTCAAATAATAAGTATTTATAGAGAGACAACTATAATTACATATAAATTCCACAAGTTTTCGGAATTGAATTAAAATATTTTGAAATCATTAAAATTATGCTAATGTAATAACGTTTGAGCTTTGTATATGTAAAACTGCATGCTTATCTAATTGACATAGAAATAATATGTAGAGCTGTAATATACACTTTGTGTCCCTATACAGTTAAGAATTAAATTGTTAAAAATGTTTGGGACATAGTATAATTTGAAAGGAATTTTTTGTTTTTATTATTAAGCTCTAATATCGTATTGATAGAAGTAGTTTCACTGGTAATCTTGTATAGACTCTGAACATAAAAACTATTGTTTGAGCTAATTAAAAACTATAATAATTTGCCAAGGGGTATTTTTAAAGAAAAATTTAATGATGGAATGAATTTAATAAAACATTAAAAAAAATGTATAAATTTTCCCACGAAAAAGCAAATATATAATGTTAAAAAAAGTTATTTTTATTAAAAAATGTTATTTTTACTGTTAAAAAAGCTATAAAAATCCATATTATTCTGCAGTTTATTGAATTAAATTTCAAGTTTAAATATGTAATTAGTGACTATCACATAAAAAGTACATTATGATAAACACATAACCTTTATTTTCCGAATGAATTTCATATTTGATTAAGAATATTATAATGAGTTTTATAAATTAGATATGTTATTTTCTTTTTATTTTTATAATGGATTATATTTCTTTCACAACCACAATATTTTTATAGTAATGACTTTTTTAAGTGGAAATGGCATTTTAATGTCTAAAATTTTGTATATATAAAAATGTTTGGTATAGTTATCATGTTCCCTTTTTAAAAGAATTTAAATTTGTTTTAAGGACATAATAAAATAAAATGATTTTCTCATAGATAAATAGAAGTTTGTTTTTAAAAGATAAAACGTGATCTTTTCCACTGATCTGTATTCTCCAAGCAGATGTTTAAGAATTATGTATTCATTTTTTATTTTGTACGTATGCAAAGTCTAGTGGTATTTATTACTATGCGAAATAGGTGGAGGAAAATTATTTGAATCAAATTTAACTTTTTTTTTAATTTTAAAAACTGCATTTTCTTATATAACTTTTCATATAGTAATATTACGATTGAAGAAAGTAATTTAAAACATGAACCAAATATTAAATTAAATTTTGTATGTAAATGGTCAAAGAAATAAACCTTTTGTCATGCTATTGAACATTATCTTTTTCGTTTTGAATGATATAACACACAGATAATTGAATTAATTATTTAATTTTCAAATATTCCAAGAATTATATATTATTCTTTTACTAAGTACATCTAAATTGTTTTCTTCTAACAGTTAAGTAGAAAATGTTTAATAATCTATCAAAGAATTAATACTTTCTGAAGTCGACAAGTATTGAAGTTTTATTTGACTATCAAAAATAATAAAATACTTGATTCTACCTATGTTTTTAAGAATTGTATTAAATTAGAAAGTTCACATCACTTTTATTTGAACATGAAAGCTTTTCTCGGGAATAAGGCTTTTTTTAAATATCTGATAAATTACAAAAATACTTTTAATATAAATTGTTTAAACTTCTTATTGGATTCCATTTAAATTGATTTCTTTTAATAAAAAAGAACTATTTATATATTAAATCTTGTATATTTTGTAGATGTGATATAATCAACTTTTTATACACCTAAAAATTTTTTGTTTGGAATTAATTTGAATAAACTATTTTTTTATAAATACTTATCAAATAGCTCAGTTGGATACTATATTACTTAAACAT